>CM035438.1:47340337-47380337 GCA_020310875.1 Ceratopteris richardii
ATATATATATATATATATATATATATATATATATATATATATATATATATATATATATATATGTATGTATGTATGTATGTATGTATGTATGTATGTATGTATGTATGTATGTATTGAAAGAACTTGGAGAAGCTTGTCGAAGGTAGAAAAGTGCGTTTCGAAGTGATGAAGTTTGGTCAAGCCAACCGGCACAAGACCAGCCCTTGAGCTTTTGGAGACTCAAATAGACCTTATAGGCATACTATAAGTGCAAAGAAACACACTATGTACCTTGGAGCATCAAGGAGAATGAGTCGATACAAAACAGATAGGTTCGCGGGTCGACTAGCTCAAAAAACTTACTATCTATGGAAGAGACAATGAACTTCAAATGCCCATAGCGACCAGCGTGATTTCAATTAGAAAAAATCCTTTTATGGGAGTGATACAAATAGGGTTGAGTGTATGGAATGCACAAAAGTATAAAAGGAATAAGCAAAATATGCTATAGGAATGAATGCCACATTCACCGGTGGTACTTCCTATTTTTCAGGAATACGCAGAGATTGACCCCGAGGCAGAAAAACTAAGATTTCTCCAAATCTGCTGAACCAAAATCTTTGAAAATTTACAGGCATAAACTAGACACTAATACCTTTCAAATGTGTCCTCTTGCACTCAATTTGGAGCTCTGAGGAGAGAGCAGAAGCCTCTGCAAGATTACTGTTGGCGAAGAAGATGATGCAAAGGAGCAAGACAATGATGGTCACAAGTGTATGTATATTGCTTCCATGTATAATACAAGTGATTTCAACTCCTTATATAGCCTCTAGGAGTGTTCCACGACTTTTACAACTTGAATTTGAATTCAAATGAAGGTGGGAATGGTTGTTGGAGGGAATCAATTCACTTCCCTACAATCTAGGAAAAGTGAAGATCTTGATTGATCTACTTTTAGGTGACTTGATTTGCTTGATTGAATGCAACTTCAACCACCAAAATTTCGTGGGATTTTTGCTCTATATTTCTACCTTTACATGTGTCAAGCTCAAGGCTTTTACAACGGTAAATGAGCCATCAAAATATTCTCAAAAAATACAATAAATGAGCATATGAAAAAGAACTCTCCAACGGATATTCTTTCGACGTGATAGCCTTTGATGTAGATCAAATCCACCTCAAGCATAGTGTAAGCTTGATGTTCCAACATCTCCCCCTCAAGCTAAAGTATGCTTGAGTCTTCATTCTCTGATAGGTTGAATACCTGCCATAGCTTTGAATCTACAAATCTTTATTCCATCAAGTGCCTTTATCATCATATCTGCTACTTGCTTTTCAGTCGGAACAAAAGAAATGTCAATCTCCTTTGCCATGAGCTTCTCCCTGATGAAGTGATAATGGACTTCTATGTGCTTGGTTCTCCATGGAAAATAGGATTTGCCGCTAGATGCATGGAACTTACATTATCTCCAAATATGTGAGGTTTGGAACTCACAAGTCCCAAATCTGTATACAATGCTTTTAACCATATTGCCTCTTGAGTTGCTATGGTCAAGCCTCTGTACTCTGCTTCAGTTGAAGATAAAGCAACTGTTGGTTGCTTCTTGGAACTCCATGACACTAGCTTTGAACCTGCAAGTGCTAAGTAACCAGATGTACTTTTTCTATCATCCTTAGCTCCTGCCCAATCTGCATCTGAGTAGATTTTGATATCCAAATCTGAAGAGTAAGGATAGAATATACCTTCGTTGATTGTACCTTTGAGATACTTAAGTACTCTCTTAGCCGCATCCATGTGTGGTCTTCTTGGTGAGTGCATGAACTGACTAAGCACTCCCACACTATATGAGATGTCTTCCCTTGTATGAGTAGAATATATCAAGCTACCTACCAAACTTTGATACTCGTTTATGTCTTCAATTTTCTCACCTTCATAAACACTAAGTTTATGATTCATCCCCAAAGGTGTACCTGCAGGTTTAGTGTTCTCCATTTTGAACTTGAGAAGAAGATCATGAATGTATCTTCTTTGAGTCAAATACATTCCTTCATCTGTGTATATCACCTGCATACCTAGGAAATATGTGAGCTCACCTAGGTCACTGATTTTGAACTCCTCTTGCATGTGTCTCTTGATCCTTTGAATGCCATTTAGATCATCACCTGTCACAATAATATCATCTACATATACACATAGATAGATAACCTCATTGTGATCCCTTTTGATGATTAGAGAAGGCTTAGCTTTGAACCCTTGATCTTGAAGATATGTAACCAACCTGTAATTCCAAGCTCTAGTAGCTTGTTTCAATCCATACAATTCTTTCTTAAGTCTGCAAACATAAGATGGATGATTAGGGTTTTCAAAACCTGGTGGTTGTGACATGTATACCTCTTCACTTATCCAACCATTTAAGAATGCATTTTTCACATCAAGTTGGAGGAGTCTCCAATTCCTTGCAGCAGCTACACTTATCAATGTCCTGATTGTAGTCATCTTTGCAACTGGTGAGAATGTTTCCTCATAGTCTATACCATGAGTTTGTGAGCATCCTTTGGCAACTAATCTTGCCTTGTACCTGCAAACTGATCCATCTGAATTTCTTTTAACTTTATATACCCATCTGCAACCAATTACCTTTTGATTTGGCGACATTGGAACCAAATCCCAAGTGTCCATCTCCTTCAATGCATCTATCTCTTCGTTCATGGCCTTTTCCCAATTAGGGTTTCCCTTTGCCTCTTCATAGGTTGAGGGTTCCTCTGAAATAGAGTCTTTTGCCAAGTAGATTGAATGCTTTGTAACAAATGTGGAATCATATCCATACCTTTCTAGTTGTTTCTTCTCTCTTGCTGATCTTCTAGGTGCTTGTTTGGAGCATTCTCCAACCTCTTGCATCTTTGCTTTGCCTCTTGACTTCCATAGCTTGTAATCCCTTTCTCTTTCATCTTGGTCATCGTCTGTATCACTTCTTGGATCCTGGACGTGTGTATCATGCTTGCTTCGTAATTGATGAGAGTCATAATCAAGATCATATGGTAGTGTTACCTTTTGTTTGTCTTCATCATACCAAGACCTGTGTTCTTCAAATACAACATCTCTACTTGTAGTGAATTGCTTGGTTGAAGGATTGAAGAACCTGTAACCCATCTGAGTTGAATCATATCCAATAAACACTGCCTTTGTTGCCCTTTCATCTAGCTTACCTCTTATTTGTGATGGTACATGAACATAAGCTAAACAACCAAAAACCTTGCAATGTCCAAGACTAGGTTTTCTTCCATGCCATGCTTCATAAGGAGTCATACCTTGAAGTGATTTGGATGGTAGTCGATTGACAAGGTACACTGCAGTTGAAATAGCTTCTGCCCATAGATAATGTGGCAACTTCTTCTCTTCAAGCATTGTTCGGGCTGATCCAACCAATGTCTTGTTTCTCCTCTCTGCAATTCCATTTAGTTGAGGAGAGTACCTGGTAGTCACTTCCCTTTTGATACCTTTATCCTGCAAGAACTCATCAAAATCTTTGGAGAAGTATTCTCCCCCTCCATCAGATATGAGCTTCTTTAGTGATCTACCTGTATGATTCTCCACATGTGCAAGATACTTCTTGAAGCAATCAAATACTTCATTCTTACTCTTGATAAAGTATAGAACAGTCCATCTACTATGGTCGTCAATAAATGAGACATAATACCTTGATCCTGCCAATGAAGGTTCTTGACTTGGTCCCCATACATCTGTATGTACTAAGTCCAATAAGTTGTTGTGGATGTAGCCTTTGTGGTTGAATGGTTGTCTTTGTGCCTTCCCAATCTGACATGCATCACACCTGTTGATCATGTGTTGCTTTGATATGTTTGGCAGTCCTAGAACACTTTGATCCCTGCATATATCCTTCAAGGTTCTTTCATTCACATAAGCAAGTCTCTTATGCCACACTTCAAGCTCACTTAGGGTTTGAGACCCAAAGTTGAATAGAGCTATGTTCCTGGTATCTCCTACTTCAAAAGTAAAGAGCCTACCATGCTTCTCACCTCGGGCTATCTTCTTGAAGCCTTGACATGGATCTTCCACAAAAGCTCCATGTTGGGTGAACCTAACTTGCAAGCCTTTTTCAACTATTTGGCCTAAACTTATTAGGTTTTTAGTGATAGTGGGTACATAGAGAACCTTACTCAGAATGTTTGTCCTGCCATTGGGAGCTTTGACATTACCAATCTTCTCCACATTGTGCTTCGTGTCATCCCCTGTTTGCACTTCATGTCTATGCTTTGGACTTTCCAAGTCAGATAGAAGAGCAATGTTGCCTGCAACATGATTCGAACATCCTGAATCTATGTAGAACAAATGATCATCTTCTTTACCTTCTTTGTGGCTTAGATTCATAAGAAGCAATGAGTCTTCATGTGGTTGATCTTTTGAATAATTGTTGTAGTCCCTTCTATTATAGCTTCTATTGTTGTTGTTGAAGTTGTGTCCACCTCTGCCTCTATTGCCGCCATATCCACCTCTTCCACTTCCTTTCTGGGTCTTCCCATTGAACCAGCAATTCTGAGTGGTGTGGTTGGTCTTATCGCATATGGCACAAGGTTGAACATTCTGACCTTTGGCTTTGTCTTGCTTTGGTCCTTTCTTCTTCCCTTTCCACTTGCTCTTGCTTGCGAAGTTGGCTTGGGAAGTCTCTTCTTCATCTTCTTCCTTCTCCTTGCCTTTCTGCTTCTTATCCTTCTTATCTGCATATAGAGCACTAGTTGAACTACCATGATAAGATTTACCTTCCTTTATGCTATTGTTGGCTTCTTGATTGAAGAGTTGTCCAAGAAAGATGTTGAAGTCTGGAGTTTGCACATCCATGATGAGATCGTAAGCTGTCGTGAAGGATTGCCATTGCTTATCACTTCGAATGCCGTTGAGAATTTGCCTCATGATGACCTCTTCTTCAATCAGCTCTCCAATGGATGCTACCTTGGTAACAAACTCTGTGATGGTTTGTTTAGGTGTCTTCTTCATTTGGTTGAACTCGTTCCAAAGATGATTCTTTCTTGCTTTGGTACTAGCAGAAAAGAAAGTCTCCAGGGCATCCCAAGTCTCTTGAGATGTCTTGCATCCTCTACTATGTGGTAATAGAAAGTCAGAGATAGAGTTTAGTATGTACGACCTTGCTTGAGCATCCCTTGCGCACCAAAGTGTGAGCTTATCTGTCTCCTCTTGTGTAGGTCCTCCTTTGGATCTTGGAATAGGCATAGCTTCATCACCTGCTACAATTCCATAAATATTTCTACCTTGCAAGTAGGCCTCCATTCTGATTTGCCAAGCCGCGTAGTTGTGTCAATCAAGCTTCTCGATCATTGAGGGAAAGCCGTCACCCATCTTGATCTAGCTCTGATACCACTGAAAGAACTTGGAGAAGCTTGTCGAAGGTAGAAAAGTGCGTTTCGAAACGATGAAGTTTGGTCAAGCCAACCGGCACAAGACCAGCCCTTGAGCTTTTGGAGACTCAAATAGAACTTATAGGCATACTATAAGTGCAAAGAAACACACTATGTACCTTGGAGCATCAAGGAGAATGAGTTGATACAAAACAGATAGGTTCGCGGGTCGACTAGCTCAAAAAACTTACTATCTATGGAAGAGACAATGAACTTCAAATGCCCATAGCGACCAGCGTGATTACAATTAGAAAAAATCCTTTTATGAGAGTGATACACATAGGGTTGAGTGTATGTAATGCACAAAAGTATAAGGAATAAGCAAAATATGCTATAGGAATGAATGCCACATTCACCGGTGGTACTTCCTATTTTTCAGGAATACGCAGAGATTGACCCCGAGGTAGAAAAACTAAGATTTCTCCAAATCTGCTGAACCAAATTCTTTGAAAATATACAGGCATAAACTAGACACTAATACCTTTCCAATGAGTCTTCTTGCACTCAATTTGGAGCTCTGAGGAGAGAGCAGAAGCCTCTGCAAGATTACTGTTGGCGAAGAAGATGATGCAGAAAATTGAAGGACCAAGACAATGATGGTCACAAGTGTATGTATATTGCTTCCATGTATAATACAAGTGATTTCAAATCTTTATATAGCCTCTAAGAGTGTTCCACGACTTTTACAACTTGAATTTGAATTCAAATGAAGGTGGGAATGGTTGTTGGAGGGAATCAATTCACTTCCCTACAATCTAGGAAAAGTGAAGATCTTGATTGATCTACTTTTAGGTGACTTGATTTGCTTGATTGAATGCAACTTCAACCACCAAAATTTCGTGGGATTTTGGCTCTATATTTCTACCTTTACATGTGTCAAGCTCAAGGCTTTTACAACGGTAAATGAGCCATCAAAATATTCTCAAAAAATACAATAAATGAGCATATGAAAAAGAACTCTCCAACGGATATTCTTTCGACGCGATAGCCTTTGATGTAGATCAAATCCACCTCAAGAATAGTGTAAGCTTGATGTGTATGTATGTATGTATGTATGTATGTATGTATGTATGTATGTATGTATGTATGTATGGATGTATGTACGTATGTATGTATGTATGTGTGTGTGTGTGTTTCATAGGTAATCTAGGTATACAATGTGAAGGAGAAAAAGGGTTACTTGGGAAACAAAGTTTTTGCGGAAAGATTTTCTTTTTGGTGTTTATCATAGAATTATTCACTTTGTAATGGAATTGAACTCCTTCTCAATATCGTGAGCAAAAAAGAAAGCCTCTTGTAAACTAGTGGAACATACGGAGTTGAGATTTGTTTGAGCTCCCATACTCCTTTAGGATCTTTTTAATTCACAAAGAGTTCATATAAGTTATATTATGTCCAAATTACTCGAACATGCAATTGAAATTGAGAGGGTAGGAAAGATTATTTCACTTTTTGTTGAAATGTTTCCAATGTTGTAGGTTAATTCATTGTATGGTGCAATATATTCCATAAATTTTTTGATTTACCCAAAAGTTAGCTAGATGAAAACTTAATTCTATCAAGATATAGGTAAGATTCATTCAAATAGAGATAATCAAACTATGATATCCAAGGGAGGACATATTGACCATCCTTTCACCCATCGACATTTGCAAATTGGAAGTTTTTGCTGTGAATCTTAGATTTTGCATCATCCTTTCATGATTCCTTAATCCTCACTAGAAAATATGTATTTAGCTTGCGCTTACATTTGTTGAGTTACATAGTTATGTTCTATGATTTCTTGTTGGGTGTTTTGGAGTATGTGGCACAATAGATAAGATTATTTCTTGATGGGTATGTTGGATAGAGTTAAGTTTCCATAACCATCTACAAGATTTTATGCATACATCCTCTATATAGGAAAAGATGCTTGGTTACATCTAAAACAAAAAGTATTTGTGTGAATAGCTAATGGGTTCAAATTCCCCTTGCTAGATGTGGAATCATTTGTTTCCCCTACCTTGGTTAAAGAGGTTCAAGGCATACATACATAACAATGCCAATGGGGCCCCAGGGCCAAGGGGGGTGCCAAGAGTTGACTAGGAGCAGGTGTAGATGTGAATATTGTCATATGAGTTCTTCTAAGTATGAGCCTACTTATTTGTGGGTTTATAGGCTAATCTTTGGGTGTAGATATGACAACAAATTTCAACAAAATCACATGAAAGATTTGATATTGTTAGTGTAAGACTTTCCTAACATGTAGATGTATAACTTCTAGAAAAGGTATCACAAAAACCTCCAAAACGTTGTCCAAGTGAAAATTTAAAAGATAAGTAGATAGATGGACAAACATATACATAGATGGATATCTAGATAGATATATGTTAGATAGACAGCTAGATAGGTAGATATATAGATAGAGTGACAGACATATAGATAGATAGATAGATTAATAGATAGATAGATAGATAGATAGATAGATAGATAGATAGATAGATAGATAGATAGATAGATAGATAGATAGATAGATAGATAGATAGATAGATAGATAGATAGATAGATAGATAGATAGATAGATAGATAGATAGATAGATAGATAGATAGATAGATAGATAGATAGATAGATAGATAGATAGATAGATTCATAGATAGATAGATAGATAGATAGATTCATAGATAGATAGATAGATAGATAGATAGATAGATAGATAGATAGATAGATAGATAGATAGATAGATAGATAGATAGATAGATAGATAGATAGATTCATAGATAGATAGATAGATAGATTCATAGATAGATAGATAGATAGATAGATAGATAGATAGATAGATAGATAGATAGAAAAGTAGATGTGTGTGCATGTATGTATGTATGTATGCATGTATGTATGTATGTATGTATGAAATATGTATGTATGTATGTATGGATGTATGGATGTATGTATGTATGTATGTATGTATGTATGTATGTATGTATGTATGTATGTATGTATGTATGTATGTATGTATGTGTGAGTGGGTATGTATGTATGTATGTATGTATGTATGTATGCATGCATGCATGCATGCATGCATGCATGTATGTATGTATGTATGTATGTATGTATGTATGTATGTATGTATGTATGTATGTATGTATGCATGTATGTATGTATGTATGTATGTAGGCATACAAACAAATAAGCACAAACTTAGACAAACAGACATAATTATTGATAGATAGATAGATAGATAGATAAAGAGATAGGTGGACACACATATAGATAGAGAGACAAACAAACCGAGAGGTAGATAGACAGATAGATAGATATAGATGGAGTGTTTAGCATGTTATCAACATATAGAACAATGATTAGAAGTACATCATCTACACACTTAACATATAAGGTGTTTTCAGTTGGACTGCTCTCAAAACCATGTGCTAGCAAGTAGGCATGTACCTTTTCATACCAAGCATGAGGGCTTGCTTCAAACAAGTAATGCAATTTTCAACCTGCACACTTTGTTTACGTGTTGTTTTTGCACCAAACCATGGGCCTAAAATACATACACTTCTTCATGTAAGTCATCATTCAAAAATGTAACTTGTGTAAATTCAAACCATGATGACTTCCAAGTGCACAAATGCTGCGAACAATGACCATTTAGTATGTGGGAGCAAAGGTCTCATCAAAATCAGTGCCTCTCTCTTGAGCATAACCTTTGACAACAAGCTGCCTTACCATATTTGAGGCTTATGTTTCAACTTGTATACTGATTTAGTGCCAATGGCCTTTTAACTTGGAGGCAAATCACATAAAGACCACGTACCATTCTTCATAATAGCATCATATTTTGATTGCATAGCAACCATCCAATTTTTTTAATTCTATGCTTCATCAAAAGATACAAGCTCATTCTCATCACAAAGACTATAGACAACCATTGCATAGAACACTCAGCCATAACAAATGAGAACAAAGACATGTTGCAAAAAAGCTTCACTTTCATATCCCACAGTGGAAAGCATAGCTTCTTGTTCAGTAAGTGCCATGAAAAACCATGCACTTGTTGTATCAGATTCATGAACTAGCTAACAAAAATATATTTTAGAACAAGAAAGCTACCTAATGATCAAGAACCTCCCATCAAAACTTCCAATTCCATAGAGTAGTGGCAACAGTGCCAAAAAGGAAAAAGAAATACAACCTCTTGATATATTGCTTGTGCCAGACGCATTATATAATTGTTGTCATTGATATATACAATTTGAGTAAGTTGACGTGGAGAAATAAAATCAAAAAGCTCAAATTATATAAAATCACATCATTTGAAACTAGTACATAAATTACAAGAAACTTTTTCGCATATTATTATTGATATTCACAAAGGTGTTACAATTACCACTTCAATTATATGACCTTAATGATCCATAAATATAAATGATCAATAGGTGGATCGGGATCAATAAGTGCATCAGGTTGAGCACCCTTGCATTGAGAATCTAACTTAAATGATTAAGCTGAGAACGCAAAATCATTGACACATTCTAAGCAATTTGCAAGATATGGATTATCTTTTGAGCAATTCGGGAGTGGTGTGATGCGCCTAGCAATCGCCAGAGAGGGGCACATTTTGGCAGGGATGAGAAACACGTGTTGGGTTAGACTGCATTTTTTTGAGATTGCAGTAGAGAGGAATTGTGGAAGGGAGACATTGAAGAGAGGGCGAGAGGCCTAGAGGAAGAGGGAGGGATTGTCTGGGGGGCCATTGAGAAGAATGCATCCATGAGAAGAGAAGCTAGAGCTAAGGACAGTATGGGGAGAATTGTCACTTGGTGGAGTGGGGGAGGAGGAAGACCTCATCTGATTCGAGAAGAAATAGGTGCCAACTGGAGAGATGTAAAGGGGAACACCAAGATATTATGTGTCTCTATTCGTGGTGAAGAAGAAGGAAAATGGTGATGGACTAGTGTATATGGATATATGCATTCGATAAGCATCCAAGTGGGCATTCACATCAGACACAACTATCTATGTACCTTGATACACACTTGAGTTCACCTCTGAAGGAGACAAGCATGAGGGGTTCTATGCCCTGGAGGTATTCACTCAATAGATGATCAGAGCAGCCTGTGCAACCGCTTGCCAATTAGGAAGACAAAGGGGAGAGTTGGAGTGGAGACAACTATAGGTGATAACAAGGACAAGAGGCATCTCCAAAATCTAGTAGGTAATTTGAGGCTCCTGCTGATGTAGAGAGCAACACAATTTTTTCAAAAAAATATGTAAGAGTAACTTCATATTGAAAGAACAATGGATGTCTGCTGAAGGTTTTTGTGCATCATTCAAACAGGTGACCCTGATGCATAGACTAGAAACACAGATTGTAACTGTCAATCTCTCATTAAAGAATGGTCAGGTTAATTTTAGTTTTATGCCAAGGTTAAGTCAAATGGTTGTTCGAAAGTTGTGGGTTTCCCAAAAACTGATGCATGGAGTGCTACCTGTAGCATGAAAGAAAAAATTATTTACGATATTACTTTTCTTCAGGCATGTCTTGCAAAGAATCAACTAAAGTCTCACTTTTAGTATTGTTTTTGCCTTGCATCTCCCCATCTCAAATATGTTGAGCTGATTCATATACAAGCGATGTTTTAACTATTTGCACGATTGTGCATGCCATTTCCATGTGTTTGTTGTAATACCCGGGTGAAATTTTTTTTATTTTGGTCGAGTGGATGATATGGCTGCAACAATAGCATACACAGGCCATGTGCTTTTAGTGATAAATTAGGCTCCACACACATCACCTAGTTCTAAACAATAGGCTTCCTAAACTTCCAAAAAATTTTCCAAAATACTTTTTTTTTTTTTTTCATAAAGGAAGTTCGGCCTTAGCCTAATCTCCCGGACTTTAATTATATTAAAGAGAAAAAGTTACAAGTGAACGGGACTAGTGCCCATGGGACCCCCCGAATCCCACAACGCAGGGGAGGAGTCTAGCAAGCTACAAGGCATTACAAATGAGGTGGATAACATTACCATCACCCTCATGTGGGACCCATTTGGGTTTCAACTTGTTGTTTTCCAGGAGATAAATACAGTGATGTCTAAACGGTGGTGAACTCTTGGCTCGGGAGATTCTTTTACCAAGGAGAAACAAGGATTTCTCGATCGACCATTCCTTAGGAGTTTGGTCGAAATTGACGGCACAGCGCTCTCTCCAAATCTTCCAGAGAGCCTCGCCTCTGATGGCGTTCCATAGCCTCGAAGAGCATCCAATCGCCTCACCCAACATCACTTGTTGCCAGTTGATTTGACTCGTTATTCTCAAAACTCGGGACACGTGATGCCAGACAACACGGGACTTGGGGCAGTCAAAGAACAGGTGGGCTAAATCTTCGATGCACCGATGACAACGCTTGCACCATGGCGGCACACCACAGATTTTGTTAGCCCTTGCATTGGTCCAGATTCCTTTATGCAAGACCTGCCACATGAGAACGGACTTTTTGACCTCAATTAGGGGGTGCCAAAGAGACATGAATTTTAGCTCCCACCGAAGTTTGGTCCAAGTAAGGCACCATCTCTTGTTAAGGGTGTGGTGAACAGCCACTTCCCCTTTGAAGTTCGGGATTCTGGACAGTTTCTTACCATTGCTCCATTTGAGGCCCTCCGAGCAAGGAGGATCCTGACCGCAGAGAAGGCGGGTAGTAGAGCGGTCCCAGGCTAAACACCTGCTTTGAAGAAGAGTCCATTCCTCAAAGGTAATGCTAAGTCTCGGATCCAAATCTTCGAACCTAATCCACTGGCGGGTCTCTTGTTTCCAGAGTTGTTTCCACTGTTTGAACCCCTTGTTCCATAACCGCCTTGCAGTTTGGAGGTTCCAAGAATCCACACCCCGAATGCCACTGATCGGGAACCAGATAGAGTCATTTTGTCTTATGCCAGCTGCCCACTTCCAATCATCGCTGATTCTGATGAATTGTTTGGCCTTGTTCCAATTCTTCCATAAGGAACACACGAGGCTAGAGCCTTTAGGGCAGACTGGGTGGGGGGAGAACAAAAGAGTGAGAATGGTGATTCAGGAGCATAAAATGTATGTTCAATAGTTGTAACGGTCACGTGTATGAGAGGAATTGGGGGTTCATAAATGCACAAAAAATATCGCATCAATCTGAAATTAGAGGCTCATACAAGTTCACATCAAGGCATTCAGTCTTTAAAGAATTCATTTCATCGTGTGCTATCCATGGAAATGAGTGAGGGAGGGGAACTAGAAATGTGGATATGTGTTGGAGGGGAAAGGGAGATATTGAGATGAATAAGGCAACCATCAAGGATAAACCCTCTCAAAAAGAGGGTAGTATCTCACATGGACAAAATTGATATGAAGTGCACTTCTTGAGACAACTTATTTAATTCTGCTTCTTAGAAGTGAATAGTAAAAATCCTTATGTGAGAACACTTCCCACTAGTCAAAATAGGGAATAGAGAGTTTTTTATTATTTTTCTCAGTATTGGCAAAGAACTCAAAGAAATGGATCTGGTTGAGTTGGGCAAGAATGAAGGTTGAATGTTTTTAGCTATTATAGATAGAACAAAGATTAAAAATCCTATTAATATCCAATGACAACTTGATGCAAAAAGAGGTTTCTTCTTCCTAGGTCTTTGGGGGAGGTCATCATGAAGGGAGTAGAATTAGTGTAAGGTAGACAATCCAAGTAGCCCCCCTTGGAATGAGCCCCCCTTGGAATAGAACAATCCAAGTAGCAAAGTACCACTCAAGTAGCCAAAGATGTGCTTAATCTCCGACCAATGCTTGACACTTGGGCAATGCATCTATTCATTTGAGAGATAGCAAACTAAATATCAGGCCAAGTTATGCATAAGTAAATCAAGCATCCAACATACTATTGATAGAGAACAACATGAAATGCATCTCCAACATCTTAAAGAATCAACCATAAACCTATTTCCATGGGAGTGGCAATATGTTTGCAATCTTCAAGGCCAAAATGCTGCAATAATATGTCAGTATATTTTGTTTGGCATAGTTGTTCCACCATCAATGTTCATAAATTGAATGCCTAGATAATGATGCAAATGCCCCAAATTTGACATCTCAAAAGAGGCATGCAAATTAGCCTTAAAATAAAAAATATGCTTCTCGTTAAGACCAATGAGTAGCATGTAATCAATGTAGACAAAAATCATCAGAAGCATACAATTTGAATGCTTAACATATAAGGGGCTCTGAACTGGACTCTTCTCAAAACCATGTGCAATCAAGTAGGCGTCTATCTTTTCATACCAAGCATGTGGTGCTTGCTTCAAACCATATAATTCCTTTTTCAACATGGACACTTTATTTTCATGCCCTTTCTATGCAAAATCATGAGGTTGAAAAACACACACTTCTTCATGTAAATTGCCATTCAAAAATGCAATTTTAATGTCCAACTGATGTACATTCCAACCACAATGAGCTACAAGTGCACAAATGATATGGATAGTGGTCATTTAGCATGTTGGATCAAAGGTCTCATCAAAAGCACTGCCTCTCTTTTGAGCATAACCTTTTGCAACAAGCCTAGCCTCATACGTGTCAATTGTTCCATCAGGCTTACACTTCATCTTGTATACCCATTTAGTGCCAATTGCCTTTTCTCCTAGGGGCAAATCACATAAATACCAAATACCATTCTTCATAATAGCATCATATTTTGATTGCATAGTAGCCATCCAATTTTTTGAATTTTGTGCTTCATTAAAAGAAACATGCTCATTCTCATCACAAAGAATAGAGGAAGCCATTGCATAGCAATATGATGCAAAACAAGCACTCTGAGAGCTTGAACAAGTATGATATGATATAGGTGCATCTAAATTTCTACCTCACAAAGTCTGCACCATCCATTCAGGCATAGTTTTTGCCACCTCTATATTAGCCCTCTCATCAATAAGTGCATCATGCAAATCTGCATCATAAATGGAATGATCTGCATCATCATGTGAAACTTGTAAAGGTTGAGAAATCGCCTCATTTGTACCAGCACTTGATTCTCCACCTATAAAAAGAGGTAGCAAAATGTCATACACATCCTTGGAGCTAACTGATGTCTCCTTAGTACATGAAACTAATGGTTGAATTGCATCTTCCACAAAAACAACATCAACACTACTTTGTCATCTGATTTCCTACGTTGTTGTTCAAGCACTAATGCATTTGCAAGACAACCAAGGACATTCAGATGAGCAAAGGATGGCTTGCGATCATGAAAAGCCTCATATGGAGTGATATATTGCAGTGCTTTGATGAGACACTTGTTTAGTACATATGTTGCACACATAACAGCCTCAAGCCAAAAGCTATATGGTAAAGTTTGACTTTTGATCATTCATCTCACCATCTCCATGAGAGACATGTTCTTTCTTTCAACAACTCCATTTTTTTGAGGTGTATATGACACTTTACATTGATCTTTGATCCCACCTTCATCCATAAATGCTTTAAAATTAAAAGACATGTATTCCCCTACTCGATCAGAATGGAGGGTGCCCATTTTACATGTTGACAGATTTTCAACCAAAACCAGAAACTATTTGAAGCACGTAAACACTTCAGACTTTGCTTTCAATGGACACACCCATGCATGCATAGAAAAATCATCAATAAAAGTCACGAAGTAAAGGTGGCTCCCAAAAGAAGGTGTCTGCATAGGACGATAGACATCACTATGAACAAGCTACAATTTTTTAGTAGCTCAAATTGAACCAACTTTTGGGAAGGACGAACATTGCATTTCCTCCAAAATAGAGCCTTCATAAACATATCCTCAAGTTTGCAGAAAGAGGACACCATTTTAGATTTCTACAGGTGTAGCGAGCTGGCAAAATTCAGATGACCAAAGCATGCATGCCAAAGCTTTGCATTTGAGATAGTGTGAGAATCTTGTACTACACATGCTGAATCATTCATAGATTTTTCATAGTCTATGATCTTATACAACCCATGACATAAAATTCAAGAAGCAATAATAACATTTCCATTTGATGGATCATGAATTGTACATCTGCCATCAATAAATTTGACAACCAAGCTGACCTTGGCTAATGCTAAAATTGACAACAAGTTTTTCTTTATCCCTGGCACAAACAAAGCATCTCACAATGTGAAAGAACTACCATCAGCAGTAGTTAGAATGATCATACCAACTCCCCTTATGTGATAAGAGGAGTTTTTAGGGCATGTGATGGTATTCCCTATAGAGGCAGGCTCAAGTGAATTGAAGAAACTGCACTATGAGGTAATATGTTTGGTTGCCCCACTATCAAAGTACCAAACATCTGAGTCTACTACAGATGTACACTATTCATGAGAAGATGGGTCATAGCTGCAAACAGTAGTAAATGTGCATTCTTCATTTTGCACAAGATTAGCAAATTTTGTTTTAGGTGTAGAGGCCTCTGCATCAACCATTCCAACCTCTTTCTTCTTTTCCTCTTTTGTAGCCAGTTTTGAACAACTCTTTATGACATGATCATTTCCTTTGTAATATATCCAAAACTTTTTTTGCTTTTCTACTTTCTTCTCATCTTTGTCTTCCCTTTTTTATTGTGCAAAATTAGAAAACTTCTACTTACTAGTAGATGATCTCCATTTGCATTTGCCCTTCTCACTAGCTAAGAAAGATTGATCTGCAACATGCATAATGAACAGGTTCTTTCTAGACTGATCTTCTTGCAATAAAACAAAGACTAACACCTCAAATGTTAAGTCATTTGGATTTCTTTTCATCATCAATCAAAGAGTAGAAGCAAAACTTTGATATGAATCATGAAGTCCATTAAGAACAGTCTGCACAAGTGAACTATCTAGCAAGACTTCATCTCTATAAATCCATTGCTCTTTCAAATCTTTGATCTTTGTCAAAAAACTATCCATAGAATCTCCTTCATTCATATGCTCACTCTCCAACTCTTTTTGGAGGTAAGCAACACGAGCCTCATTTTTTGCCTAGTATAAAGTGGTAAGTGTATCCCATGCATCCTTTGCTCTTTCGCATTAGCAAATATGAAGGGTAATGGAACGTTTGACAAAAAAAGCTATCAATGCATATGCGTAAGAATCTCTTCCATCCCATCAAAGGTTCTCTATAGTAGGTGGATTAGGAGCCACAACACAACCATGGATTTGAAGATCATCATCTTCAATGCCATTTGCATGACCTTCATATAACTATATTTGCAAGTATAGTAGGTCATTATTCAACACCATGCACAATATTCCACATTCCTTTTGCCACCAATATATGATGCATCATATATGCCCATAATGGCTAATTAGTGTCATCCAACTTGCCTAAATTACCAACATAAAGAATGCATCATTGCTTTCAACCATTACCACTAACTAAAATACCTTGATGCAAAAAAATGATTATATCTCAAAAAGTTTAACAAAACTACCCTGTCGAGATCTGCTAAACCTATTGCAGACTTCAAGGCGCTTGTACTAATGAACCAAAACCTGTATATATGTTTGGAATAAAAGGACAAAATTACATACATTTGAAGGCTGAAACGAGCTTAAATGAAAATTTTGACACCACAAAACGAAGTTGTTTTAAACTTTTCATTGCCTTGAGTATGCTCACCAATTTTTGTGTGACCAAAGGGATGTCAGTGACACCCTAGCTTGGAGCACAACACATAATACTCAATGTATTACCAAGTGAATGTAGAAAGATAAGTGACCCATTCAGGTTACAGGCGTATATACAAGCCAAGTAAAGAAACCTCCTAAAGAGGGAAAAAAGTGCCCCAACGGTCTTAGTGTGTTCTTACACATCACTACCAAAATATATCAACAAGTGCCTTGAGAGCCCTAAGTGTGTTCACACACATCACTACCAAAACATAAAAAACATCTAGAGTGTATGTATTTAGAGATTTTCATTATGTCCAAAGATAGAAGTAACAATGAGGTGGGTGCTTCAAAAAAGTGAGCATGCAAAAAGAAAATTGTGCACTTTTATGATTGTTGACATATCAAGCTCAACATGTGACGATCCAAGATGATATATATCACTTTTTCATTTCTTTGACATGTATAGTGGTCAATCCGGTATATGTTTGGGATACTTCATTGAGCTTTACTAGATTTATCTACTGAGAGTGATGGCACATTTGTTTCTTGCTAGCTCACTCATTCACAGACATTAGGATTTTCCTTATGTACCGTTCTTTATATATTTCATTTGTTGTATTGTTGTTTTTAGGTCATTCTTTTTATGTAATAGAAGAAGAAGAAGAAGAAGAAGATCATTCTTCCTTGCCTCAATGTGTGTGTGTGCTTCTCTTTGATTGTGAGAGTCTATGTGTGAGATCTCTTCCTTATCAGAGCCAGTGTGGAAGTAGAGAGCTCATGGAGAAGGCCAATGGTGAACATTATGCAAGAAGGCATGGACAAAGTGCAATTCACAAATGACCTCATATTGCTATAAAAGGTAAAAGGCCCATAACATGGAGCCCATAGAAAAACAAGGTCAATTTGAAAAATTGTAACTTGCTTCTTGTTTGACAACATTCAGATACCCCAAATCCAAAATTTCAAGCAATTTCATGTATTGTTGATACTCAAAAATTGTGTTCTTCTGAGATCAAATTGTCACGTTAAAGTGCGACAGTGTTCAAGCAGAAGTATTGCTGTCGTGTTTTTGCAGTGTTATGAACTACTGCAAAAATGACAAATGCAGATGGAATGAGTCAACTTATGAGCAATAATCTGGATAAGAACAACTTCCATTCTTGGAGATTCAGAATGACGAATTTCTTGATGGGAAAAGGCTAGTGGAAGTACATCAAAGGAGACAACAAAAATGCTTCATGATTACTAGAGAGGAATCAGAGTGCAGACCAATTAAGAGCATATGAGGAATGGAATCAAGGAGCACAAAGGGTAATGTATTGGCTATTTGTTAGCATATAGGATAGCATGATTAGGCACATACACAATGACTCCGAAAGAGGCTTAGAATAGTTTGGTCACATTGTATGGGACCAATATAAAGGCACGAAAATCGCAACTCAAGAATGGGCTGCATACACTTGCATCTATTGGCGTGAATGTAGATGATGATGATGGTAAGGTAGAAGTGTGCCTTCATGGTTTAGGAGTTGCATAAAAGTAGCTTAGAACATCTATTCAAACCAGGAAAAATATTCCAAATTTTGCTGATCTGGTGTCCATGTTGATTATTGAAGAAAAGAATTCTGGTGAGCATGACTTATACTCCCAAGGAAAACCTAGTTCTGAGTAGGTATTCTACTCTAGGAAGAGGCAGATGTAGAGGCTTTGGAAGTGGAAGAGGACACAATAATCAAGACCAAGGTCAACAACATAATCATGCAGAAGGTAGAGGAAAGTTTCGAGGCAGGGGGAGCCAAAGAGGCCACAAAAATTTCTAAAGAAATGATTCAGGTAATCACAATAAAGGATACTGGAATTGTGGTAAACATGGACACTTTGAATGTGATTGCAAGTTGAAGAATCAAAATAACAAAAGGCAATAAAACAATTATGCATCCACAAGTGCAGATGATTCTGAGAAGTTGTTCTTGGTCCAACATCACATGATGAATGTCTGCTAATGTTTCAAAATCGAATGGTAATGTCTAGTGTATTGATTCAAGTGTTTCAAATCATATGACCAATCATGCGGAATGGTTTAGTAGTATGCAAAAATTATCAGTTCTTGGATATGTTGAAACAAGTGATGACACATCACACCCTATCAAGCATACATGAAACATAGCACTATCTATGGAGGACGGAAAGGTAAAACATCTTGCTAATGTGCTGCATGTTCCAAATATAACAAAGAATATGGTTTCTATTGGACAAATGGTTGACCAAGGATTACAAGTTTGGTTCAATGTTGATGGGTTATATGTAGATGAGTACAAATAGGATGGAAGATTGATTGCCAAAGGAAACAAAGGTGGGTAGGATGTTCACCTTAAATGTGAAAATTCCTTAAATGAATGCAACCATGTTTGCAAAAGGTGGAGGAGTTATTGTTGATATAGAGATTTGGCACAAACAAATTGGACATGCAAACTTGCAAAGGCTGAAGTTGATGTAGTCAAAGGAGATTGTCAATGGACTACCAAATTTCAAGGTTTTCGAGATGCAAAAGGTATGTGAAGCATGTTAATTTGGTAAATAGTCAAGAGCATCATTTCTGCATGACAAGCATCTTAGGGAGAATGTGCTAGAAATAGTACATACAAAAGCTTGGGGTCTGACAAAGACCACATCTATGGGTGATTGTAGGTTTTATGTTACTTTCATTGATGACCATACACGGAAATTATGGTTATATTTCATGAAAGAGAAGAGTGAGGTGTTCAATCACTTCTAAAATTTTAAGGCTATGGTAGAAAAGTAGCCAGGAAAGTATATTCAGACACTAAGGTCTGATGGAGGAGGTGAATACATGTCAAATGAGTTCAACAAATTTCTTAAAAATCATGGAATTCGACATCAATTTTCATGCAGGTACACACCAAAAGAGAATGGCGTTCTTGAATGCAAAAAACATATCGCAAAAATAGCAAGAGCCTTGATGGTTGAGAAAAATATGGCTCATTGTTATTGGGTAGAAGTTGTGCATACTATTGTATATATCATGAAAAAAACTCTGATTGTTGTTGTACATCAAGTTACACATGAAGAGAACTTTACAGGTAAAAAGCCAAACTTATCACATATGAAAGTTTTTGGATGTACTGCAAATGTGCATATTCTAGATGATTTGAGGTTGAAGCTTGATTCAAAAGCAAAAAAATGTATCTTCATTGGGTACTCCCTTGAGCAAAAGGGATATAGATGTTATAACCCACTCACATGACAGGTGAATGTAAGTAGAGATGTGGTATTTTATGAAATGTCAAGCTTTTATGCAGATGTCAAAGAAGCACTGAATCTTGAACCAAATGACAAAGAAAATGCTAAAAAAGTGAGTGCAAAATCTCAAGCTTTGAGTAGACCGGATGCATCACCAAGAAATAGTTCCAAGAAAGGTAAAGAAAGGCTTTCTATTGGTAGTAAAACATCTACAAGTTTTGAAGACATTGATGGAGATTCAAACGGTTCTGAAAAGATTCTTGATGAGGAACTTGGATTGCCCTCTATGAAGACTCCACGAGTAAGAAAGGCACATGTAAATGATACAAGTAGAAGTGACCCAGGACCAAGAAAATCTGGAAGGATGCAAAGTTCAGTGCAACGATTGACATATGACAATTACATGGCTCGTCATTGTGCCTACATGACCAAAGTAACACAAGATGCTAAACCTTCTTGTTTTGAAAATGCAATTGGAAATGCATATTGGGAGAAAGCTATGGATGAGGAGATGGCTGCACTTTATGGAAATGAAACATGGAAGTTGGTTCCATTGCTACAAGGAAAGAAACCCATAGGCTGCAAGTGGGTTTACATGGTAAAGCACAATGCTGATGGTAGCATAAGCAGGTATAAAGCACGATTGGTAGAAAAAGCATATGCACAGACATATGCCATTGATTATGAGGAAACGTTCAGCCTTGTAGCTAAAATGTCTACTGTCAGAGCACTTGTTGCATTACCTACAACAAAAGGATGGACTTTGCATCAGATGGATGTGAACAATGCCTTCCTACATTGTGAGTTACAAGAAGAAGTACACATGGATCAACCACAAGGATATGAAGATTCAAAGCACCCAAAATATGTTTCCAAGTTGCAAAAGGCTCTTAAACAAGCCCCTTCTTCTTGGCATGCAAGGATTGATAGCCCCTTCTTCTTGGCATGCAAGCCCCTTCTTCTTGGCATGCAAGGATTGATAGCTACTTAACCACCATTGGATTTTCTATGTGTGATGCATATCATTTGAAGGGCTTTGGTGTGCAGAACAAGAGGAGGAAGGAGGAGATGGAGGAAGAGAGAAGAGAGGAGCGATGCGCGGACATGCGTGGGAGCCTCGAAACCCACATAGTGATCTCTCTTGAGGCAATACTCTATATATGATGTATATATATGAATATGGGGGTAAGGTCACATGACCCTTACATCCCCAAGAATCTCCCACTTAAGGGTTTTTCAAACCCTCTAGACCCCCTTAGGCCTGTATATTACACTGTATATTGCAATTATGTAAATAATATATGTACCGTTGTACCTAGAAAACATTACTCCCTTGTTATAGCAGATATACCCTATGGGTTTAGAATGATGGTTACAAGCACCCACAGATTTGCAAGATGGTTACAGATTTTGCACACTTGACTATGTCACCTTTATGGAGGATAGTGGTTTTCCATAATAGGCACCAATCCTTTTCTGTATCAACTGCTTTGAAGTCAAGATGTCATGTTGTGGAGTGTCTTACATGGTATTCTATCTTCTATTTGTCTTTGATTTATGCATGATGAACTCTATTTTACTTATGGTTTTCTTTAGCAGGGTGAAGACAAATGTGAATCATACTCCTTTGAATGCTAGGTTTGTGAGTTCAATTGAATGCATTACAATTAGGTATTATGATGAAGTAAGCAAACAAAGAGTCAAGGAACATTGCAATGAGAATGGAATCTCCAATGTACTCATGTTTTCCTTGCAGTTACAAAGAAACTTTGTCATGTGGCTGGGAACAAGACATTGGTTATCCATATCAAAAGACACAAAAACTAACTATGCGATTAATTCAATTGTTTTCCAATGATGATGACTGGGTCCTCGACCTTTTCTCTGGCACAAGTAAAGGTAGTTGTAATGTTTCTCATTGACCATGTTTCTTGATGTTCCTCTAATTGCTTTGCTTCTTTTCCAGGAACGACTCTCGCTTGTTCATTGTATATGTTCAGGCATTGCATAGTTGTAGAGAAAGATGAAGCTCAAATGAGCTTCATAAGAATGAGGATTAATGGGTTGAATGAATGCCGAGATGAGGACCAAGAGGTTGGAAGGAAGCACATTGCAGATACTAAAAGATTCCAACCTGCTTCAAGGGAGCTTGTTCCACCACTGGCAGATGAACCTAGAGACATGGCTGACCTTGAGGAGCCAATCTTGGAGCAAGAAAAATAGGTTACAAGTTCTAAAGCTCTAGAAGATGATATTATGCATGAAGCTGAGGAAACATATGATGAGGTTCTATTGTAGAAGCTTTTTTTTTTTTAAACAATATCTTAACTATAAAAATCAATTTAATAGAAATACAATGCTAAGTGTTTGTTTCTAATTGTGCTTATCTTTACCTATGATGAGCCTTCTTGTCTTATCAATGTGTGGATATTGTTTAACATTTATGCTTGTTTAAGGTCATCTTTTTGAAGTGTTAGTTAGAAAATGCTTTGTGGTATGCAAAAAACCTACTCTCAATGTTTGTACTAGACTGACATGATTATTATTTGAATTGCCCTATGAAAAACATTAAAGTTTTGTTCCATCTCATGTAATGCAAATTTTGAATAACATTTAGACTCTTATCATCTATGCTTGTAGAGATTTAAAAAGTAAATGAAGAGGTTTCACTTATTATTATTTGTCCATAATTTCTTTTTTCTAGAGTCGAAGGTTATGATGTGGGGTGCTTGATCGTGAAGTTGCTTTTCTTGGCCCCAAGAAAATTGTTCTATCTACTTAAAAGACTTCTTAGGTTATAAAATCAAGCTTCCTTCTGTTGTTTATGAGCAAGAGACAAGTGGTTTTCACTAAAGGTTGTGAAATGGACCATTTTTTGCTTGATTTCATAATGTTTAGGTCCAAAGAAAAAGAGAACATGTCTTTGTTCTCCTTTGTTGCAACTCAGTGTTATAAGAAGAAGAAGAAGAAGAAGAAGAAGAAGAAGAAGAAGAAGAAGAAGAAGAAGAAGAAGAAGAAGAAGAATAATAATAATAATAATAATAATAATAATAATAATAATAATAATAATAATAAGAAGAAGAAGAAGAAGAAGAAGAAGAAGATCATTCTTCCTTGCCTCAATATGTTTTGTGTGCTTCTCTTTGATTGTGAGAGTGTATGTGTGAGCTCTCTTCCTTATCTCGTTCCTCGTGACAATGATAAGCCGTATCTTTTATTTACAAGAGTCACATTCTATAGGGATCCTTATCATCAACCATGTTGATATATTTTGGTAGTGACGTGCGTGAACACACTTAGGACTATCAGGGCACATTTTTTTCCTCTTTAGGAAGTTTTTTCACCTCGGCTTGTATATATGCCCCTAACCCTCATGGATCACTTATCTTTCTACATTCACTTGGTAACACATTTAATATTGTGTTTTGCTTCAAGCTTCTTCTTCTTCTTTGTGTTGTTCATGTGCTTCCATAGATTTTGAACTCCATTGGTATCAGAGCAGGTTGTTGCTTCATTTAGCGTGTCATCAATACCCCTCTGGTCACAATCCCAAAATTGCATGAAAATAGGTGAACATACTCATGACAATTAGGAGTTTAGAACAACTTTGCTTGTGGCATAAATTCTTTTTTTGAGCTCATTTCGACCTCCAAATATGCTACTGCAATGATTGTGCAAGAGATTTTGTCCTTTTGTGCCAAACACACCTACATGTTTTGGTTCACCAATATAAGCAACTTGAAGTCTGCTACATGCCTAGTAGAGCTCGAGAGGGTATTTTTGTTCAAGTTTTGAGATACAATTGTTGATATATTTTGCTAGTGATGTGTGTGAATTATCGGGTCACTTTTTTCCCTCTTTAAGAGGTTTTTTCCCCATAATTTGTATATACTCTTATAACCCTAATGGGTTACATATTCTTGTAAATTCACTTGGTAATTCATTCAGTGTTGTGTTGTGCTCTAAGCTTCTTCTTCTTCTTCCTTGTGTTTTTCGTATGCTACCACATACCTCAAAATCCAATAATTGGTATTAGAGCAGGTCCTCACTTCATTTAGGGCATCATCAACACCCCTTCGGCCACAGTCTCAAAATCACACAAAAATTGGTGATCATACTCACCCCTTTGAATGCACTATTGTAGAATTTGTGCATGCAATTTTGTCCTTTTGTGCCACACACACACACACACACACACACACACACACATATATATATATATATATATATATATATATATATATATATATATATATATATATATATATATATATATATATATATATATATATATATATATATATATATATATATATATATATATATATAGGTTTCGGTTTGCCAATACAAGCACCTTGAAGTCTACTATAGGTTTAGCGGAGCTCAATAGGGTGGTTTTGTTCAACATTTTGAGATACAATCATTTTTTTTGCATCAGTGTATCTAGTTAGTGACTATGGTTGAAACCAATGATGTATTCCATATGTTGGATGTTAAGGACAAGTTGGATGATATTAATTACCTATTATGGGAATATATGATGCATCATGTATTGGTTGCAAAAGGGCTATGGAATATTGTGTAGGGTATTGAAAAACACCCTACTACACCTACAAATACAATTATTGAAGGTGATGCAATTGGTGTTGAAGATGATGATCTTTAGATTCTTGTTTGTGCTTTGGTTCCTACTACACCTATTGTAGAGAAACTTTGTTGAGATGGCAAAGAGGCTTAGGCACATGCATTGATAGCATTTTCTGTTAAATGTGCTATTATCCCTCACATTCACTCTTGCAAGATAGCAAAGCATGCTTGGGATACACTTTCAAGCTTATACCAGGCAAGGAATGAGGCTTGTGCTACTTACCACTGAAAACAGTTGGAGAGTGAGCACATGAATGAAGGAGATTCCATGGACAATTTTTTGACAAAGATCAAAGATTTGAAGGAGCAGTTGATTTCTACTAATGAAGTCTTGCGAGATAGTTCACTTGTATAGACTGTTCATAATGGTCTTTTAGATTCATATCAGAGTTTTGCTTCTACTCTTGAATTGATGATGAAAAGCAATCCAAATGCCTTAACATTTGAGGAGTTAGTCTCTATTTTGTTGCAGGAAGATGAGTCCAAGTAGAAAAGGTACATTATGCATCTTGTAGATCAAGCTTTCTTGGCTAATTAAAAGGGCAAATGTAAATGTAGCTCATCTACTAGTAAGTAGAAATTTGCTAATGATGCACAATCGAAAAATGAAGACAAAGATGAGAAGAAAACAGAAAATAAAAAACAGTTCTGTAAATACTGTAAAGGAAATGATCATGTCATAAAGAGTTGTCCAAAATTGGATGCAAAGGAGGCAAAGAAAAAAGAGGTTGGAATGGTTGTTGCAGATGCCTCTACACCTAAAACAAAGTTTATCAATCTTGTGAATAATGAAGAATGGGCATTTACTATTGTTTGTAGCTAGGACCCATCTTCTCATGAATAGTGTATGTTTGCAATAGACTCAGATGTTTGGTACTTTGATAGTGGGCCAACCAAACATATAACCTCATAGTGTAGTTTCTTCAATTCACTTGAGCCTACCCCTATAGGGAATACTTTCACATGCACTAACGAATCTTTTTATCCTGTAATGGGAGTTGGTAAGATCATTGTGACAACTAGAAATTGTAGTTATTTCACATTCTCATATGCTTTCTATGTGCCAAGGATCAAAAAACATCTATTGTTAGTATTATCATTGGTTAAGATTGGCTTGGTTGTCAAATTTATTGATGACAGATGTACAATTCATGATCTCTCAAATGGCGAGGTTATTATTGCTTCTGGCATTTTATGTCGTGGGTTGTATAAGTTCATAGAATATGCAAAAAACTATGAATGATTCAACACATTGTGGAGTTCAAGATTCTCAGGCTATCTCAGATGCAAAGCTTTTGCATGCACACTTTAATCATTTGAATTTAGCTAGTGTGCTACACCTGTAGACATATGCAACAGTGTCTTTGCCTAAATTTGTGGCACCTATAAACATGTACATAAAGGCTATATTTTGGGAAAAATGTAGCATTCATCCTTCCCAAAAGATGGTTTAGTTCGTTGTTCACTAATTGTAGCTTGTTCTTAGTCATGTATGTGGTCCTATAAAGACACCTTCTTTCGGGTACTACCTTTACTTCAAGACTTTTATTGATGACTTATCTAGGCATGCATGAGTGTATCCATTGAAAGCAAAGTCTGAAGTTTTTATGTGCTCCAACACAATTTTTGGTTATGGTTGAAAGTTTGTAAGCATCCAAATTGGGCACCCTCCATCATGATCGAGGGGAGGAATACATGTCTTCTAATTTTAATGCATTTCTATTTGAGTGTGGTATAAAACATCAGTGTACAATATCGTATACACCTCACTAAAATGGAGTTGCAGAAAGAAAGAACGTTTCTCTCATGGAGATGGCAAGGTCTATGGTCAAAAGTAAGGCTTTACCACATAACTTCTGGTTTGAGGCTGTTATGTGTGCAACATATGTACTTAACATGTGCCCCACCAAAGCACTACAATCGATCATTCCATGTGAGGCTTGGAATGGTTGCAAGCCATTTGTTGCATATGGAGTGATAGATTTCAATACATTCCAAAAGCACAGGCTATCATCTTTATCATCCACATACTAAATGCATTTTGGTTAGCCATGATGTTATTTTTGTGGAAGATGTGATTCAACCATTACTTTCATGCACCAAGGATATAAAGATCAAAGATTTGAAAGAGCAATAGATTTCTAGAGATGAATTCTTGCCAGATAGTCCACTTGTGTAGACCGTTCTTAATGGACTTCATGATTCATATCAGAGTTTTTATTCTACTCTTCAATTGATGATGAAAAGGAATCCAAATGCCTTAACATTTGAGGAGTTAGTTTTCTTTTATTGCAAGAAGATCAATCTTGAAAGAACAGGTCCATTATGCATGTTGCAGATCAATCTTTCTTAGCTAGTAAGAAGGGCAAACGTAAATGGAGGTCATCTACTACTAAGTAGAAATTTAATAATTTTGCACAGTAAAAAAGGGAAGACAAAGATGAGAAGAAAACAAAAAAGTAGAAATATTTTTGGATATATTGTAAAGGAAATGATCATGTCATAAAGAGTTTCCCAAACCTGGCTGCAAAAGAGGAAAGCAAGAAAGAGGTTGGAATGGTTGTTGCAGAGGCCTCCACACCTAAAACAAAGTCTGTTAATCTTGTGCAGAATGAAGAATGGGCACTTACTACTGTTTTCAATTATGACCCATCTTGCAATAGACTCATATGTTTGGTACTTTGATAGTGGGCCAACCAAACATATTACCTCATAGTGTAGTTTCTTCAATTCACTTGAGCCTACCCCTATAGGGAAGACTGTCACATGCACTAACGAATCCTCTGATCTTGTAATGGGAGTTGGTAAGATCATTGTGACAACTAGAAATGGTAGTTATTTCACATTTTCAGATGCTTTCTATGTGCCAAGGACCAATAAAAATCTATTTTCAGTATCATCATTAGCCAAGATTGGCTTGGTTGTCAAATTTGTTGATGACAGATGTACAATTCAGGATCTCTCAAATGGCAATGTTATTATTGCTTCTGGCATTTTATGTTGTGGGTTGTATAAGCTCATATAATATGCAAAATCTATGAATGATTCAACACATTGTGGAGTTCAAGATTCTCAGGCTATCTCAGATGCAAAGCTTTGGCATGCACATTTTGGTCATCTGAATTTAGCTAGTGTGCTACACCTATAGAAATCTGCAATGGTGTCTCTGCCTAAATTTGAGGCACCTTGTAAACATGTATGTGAAGGCTGTATTTTGGGAAAAATGTAGCATTCATCCTTCCCATAACATGGTTCATTTCAAGCTGCTCACCAATTGTAGCTTGTTCATTGTGATGTATGTAATCTGATTTTAATGCATTTCTATTTGAGTGTGGTATAAAACATTAGTGTACAATACAATATACATCTCAATAAAATGGAGTTGCAGAAAGAAAGAACGTTTCTCTCATGGAGATGGCAAGGTGTATGGTCAAAAGCAAGGCTTTACCACATAGTTTTTGGCTTGAGGCTGTTATGTGTGCAACATATGTATTTAACATGTGCCCCACCAAAGCACTACAATCGATCACTCCATATGAGGCTTGGAATGGTCGAAAGCCATTTTTTGCATATGGAGTGATAGATTTCAATACATTCCAAAAGCAAAGGTTATCGTCTTTATCATACCAAAGTTTTTCTTCTATTCTTCGATTGATGATGAAAAGGAATCCAAACACCTTAACATTTGAGGAGTTAGTCTCTCTTTAATTGCAAGAAGATCAATCTTGAAAGAATAGGTCCATTATGCATGTTGCAGATCAATCTTTCTTAGCTACTCAGAAGGGAAAATGTAAATGGAGGTAATCTAATAGTAAGTAGAAATCACTCCATATGAGGCTCAGAATGGTCGCAAGCCATTTTTTGCATATGGAGTGATAGATTTCAATACATTCCAAAAGCAAAGGTTATTGTCTTTATCGTCCACATACTAAATGCATTTTGGTTAGCCATGATGTTATTTTTGTGGAAGATGCAATTCAACCATTACTTTCATGTGCCAAGGACTTTAGTTAGCTCTAGATATGCATAAGACACTTTGCTTCCTTTATTTACAAGTGGACAGTCAAGTATTGTTACAAATGCTCCAATTTCTTAGCCTTTATAGGTTCCACATGATGATGCTGATCATTCCATTTTTTATGCAGATTTACATGATGCACTTGTTCATGAGAGGGTTGATATAAAGGAGGAAAAGAATATACCTAGATGTCCGGTGTAGACTTTGAGAGATAACAAATTAGATTTACCTTTTATATATCATACTCATTCAAAATCTCATAGTGTTTCTTTTCCATCAGTTTTCTATGCAATGGTTGTGTCTAGTCTCTGTGATGAGAGTGAGGCTGTTTCTTTTGATGAAACAAAAAAATTGGATGGATGCTATGCAATTAGAATATGATGCTATTATGAAGAATGGTACCTATTCTTTATGTCACTTGCCTCCAAACAAAAAGGCCATTAGCACTAAATGGGTATACAGGTTGAACGTAACCATGATGGAACAGTTGACAGGCCTGTTTCTTTTGATGAAACAAAAAATTGGATGGCTGCTATGCAATTAGAATATGATGCTATTATGAAGAATGGTACCTGTTCTTTATGTCATTTGCCTCCAAACAAAAAGGCCATTAGCACTAAATGGGTATAAGGATAGGCTTGTTGCAAAGGGTTATGCTCAAGAGAGAGGTATTGATTTTGATGAGACATTTGCACTCACATGCCTAATGACCAACATTCGTAGCATTTGTGCACTTGCAGCTCATCATGGTTGGAATGCTAATCAATTGGACATTATAATTGCATTTCTTAATGGCGACTTACATGAAGAAGTTTATGTATTTCAACCCGATGGTTTTGTACAAAAAGGGCATGAAAACAAAATGTGCAGGTCAAAAAAGAAATTATATGGTTTAAAGCAAGCACCACATGCTTGGTATGAAAAGATACATGCCTACTTTATTGCACATGGTGTTAAGAACAATCCAACTCAGAGCACCTTATATGTTAAATGTGCAGATGATGTATTTATGATCATTGTTGTATATGTTGATGACATGCTCCTCATTAGTCCTAATGAGAAGCATATTGTTGATCATTTAAGGCTGATTTGCATGCCTCTTTTGAGATGTTGAATTTAGGGCATTTGCATCATTATTTGGGCATTCAATCTATGCAAGTTAATGGAGGAATGACATTGTGTCAAACAAAATATATTGATACATTATTGCAGCGTTTTGGACTTAAATATTGCAAACCTATTGCCACTCCCATGGAAACATGTTTAGTCCTCTTGATGTTGGAGATGAATTTGATGTTATTCTCTATCAGCAAGTTGTTGGATGCTTGATTTACTCCTGATATTCAGTTGTTGTCTCACAGATGAGCAGGTTTATGCATTGCCCATGTGTTAAGCATTGACAGGTGTTTAAGTGCATCTTTCTCTATTTGAGTTGTACTCAACTATTCAGACTGTTTTTTTCCCAATGGGGGATCATTACTGCCATATTTACATGCTTTTTCTGGCTTTGAATGGGCTCGTTCGTATGTGTCCACTTGTGGTTTTTGCTTTATGCTTGGTAGCTTGTGCATATGTTCGTTGAGAAAGAAGCGGCCTATTGTACCTGCTTCTAGTTGCGAGACTAAGTATAGGGCAACTTTCATAGCAACTGTTGAGTGTGTGTGGCTCTGATGCCTTTTGACTAATTTGGGTCTTGGTCAGTTTTCTACCACCACCATCATCAGTGACAATTAGAGTTCATTGGTAGTTATGAGGAACCCTATGCTCCATGCTCGCACAAAGCACATTAAGGTACACCATCATTATGTCAAGGAGAGGTTCTCTGTTGGAGAGATTAGTTTTGCATGTGTGCTCACACAGGATAAAATTGTAGACCTTTTCACAAATTCTCTGCCTAGGAGAAGATTGAAGCTTTTTGCAAAGCTTTGGGCTTACTTTCTTTCTTGGATTGATCTATTTCCACATATCTTGGCACTTCCTTATATATGAGTGCCAGCTCCTTGTTCACCCCATCGCTCCCAAGGGTGATTTGTTGATATATTTTGGTACTGATGTGTGTGAACACACTTAGGACAATGGGGGCACTTTTTTCCCTCTTTAGGAGGTTTTTTCCATGGTTTGTATATACATCTATAACCCTAATGGGCTACTCAATCTTGTACATTCACTTGGTAATTCATTCAGTGTTGTGTTGTGCTCCAAGCTTCTTCTTCTTCCTTATGTTGTTTGTGTGCTACCACAAACCTCAAACTCCAACAACAATCAATTTTCTACATCAGAGTATTTATTCACTAGCCATGGTGAAAAGCAATTATGTATTCTATAGGTTGATTATGGAATATTCTGTAGGGTCTTGAAAAGCATCCTACTACATTTGCAAATATACTTATTGAAGGTAATGTAGATGGCATTGAATATGATGATCTTCAATTTCTTGGTCATGTTGCGGTTCCTATTGAGACTAGTGTAGAGTAAATTCTTTGGGATGGAAAAGATGCATAGGCATATGCATTGATAGCCTTGTCCATCAAATGTTCCATTATCCCTCATATTTTCTCTAGCAAGATAGAAAAAGATACTTGTGATACTCTTACAACATTGATACCAAGCAAGAAATAAGGCTTGTGTTTCTTAAAATCAAAAATGAAAATAGCTGGGTGACAAATGAAGGAAATTCTATGATCAATTTTTTGACAAAGATCAAAGATTCGAAGGAGCAATTGATTTTTTTAATGAAATCTTGCCAGATAGTTCACTTGTGTAGATTGTTCTTAATGGGCTTCAAGATTCATATCAGATTTTTGCTTCTACTCTTTGATTGATGATGAAAGACAATTTTAAATGCCTTAGCATGTGAGGAATTAGTCTTCGTTTTGTTGCAAGAAGACTAGTCCAAGCAAAATAGGTCAATTATGCACATTGCAAATCAAGTTTTCTTAGCTATTCAGAAGAGCAAAGGTAAATGGAGCTCATCTACTAGTAAGCAGATATCTGCTAATGCTGCGTACTCGAAGAAGGAAGACAAAGATGATATAAAATAGAAAAGCAAAAATAGTTTTGCAAGTAGTGTAAGGCAAATGATCATGTCATAAAGAGTTGTCCTAAACTGGCTGCAAAGGAGGCAAAGAAGAAAGAGGTTGGAATGCTAGATAGGTAGATCCACTTTTTTTTTCTTTTTTTTTTTACATTTAATGGTTTAAACACCCACACCCTTTCAGACTTCCTAATCACTGAATAAGAGCTCTTGACAACACTAGAGATCAAAGTGTATGCTACCAATAAGAGCTCTTGGCAACACTAGAGATTCTAGAATCAACCCTCTATGCAGGTCTTTTATTTACAAAATAAATGGAAATTATAATCTCTCTATTTATTCCCAAATGCATCAGAATAAGTCCTCAATCAATGCTCTCACGAACCTTCACCAGCTAAGTCAAAGCACAAACCACATTAAAACCTCAATGAAATAAACTCCAATCATTCAACATTCCAAAAGTGACATCACTAACTTCAATTTTGTGCTTTAAGCATGTAAAAGTATTTAAAATGGTTATTCAAATTTTGATATTTCTAGCTCTTAGTCTACTTCTCAACATCATTGGTGACATCAACAATCATATTTTCCCTATGCAAAGTATGATAAGAGAAGTTTTCCACATCATTCTAGAGTCTTGGCAGTGCTAGTCTTGGCAGCTCAAGGAATTGCAATGTCCAAGTGCACTCAAGTTCCATTTCTAGTTCTTGTCTACTCTAGAACAAGAATGTATCATGTTACTCCATACTTGTGTCATCAATGTTACTCCATACGTGTATCACTCTAGAACAAGAATGTCTTGTGTTACTCCATACTTGTGTCATCAATGCATTATCATGTTACAAGATCTAGATAGGTAGATCAATTTTTCCTTCTTTTGTTTTTTTTGTTTTTTGTTTTTTTTTTGAAAGTACAAGGAATTTAAAATGTCCAGCCAAGTAGGAATTGAACTCAGGCACTCTGCCCCACGACGTTCAATGCATACTGCTACACCACACCCATTTGAACTTCCTAATCATTAAACTGAATAAGAGATCTTGACCCTCTTTTAGAGATTCTAGAGATCAAAGTGTATGTTACCACCTTCAGCTCCTGCAAACATATAAAGTCAGAAGAATCTTTGATCCAGTTGTTGATGGACTTGCTCCTGATAGGATCAGTGAGCCCCTTAGTGTTAAGAGAAATTAGCTTAATACAATGGCTTAACTGCTGAAACCGAATTCCTGACCATATCCTTTCTTTTGGTCTTGTTTTTACCTTTAACATTGGACATATAAACATCTTGGTCAATGATGGGATCAGAGCTCACCTGATCTGTAGTAAGATCATCAAATTTAAAAATTGTTTCGAATTTAAAAACTGTTTCGAATTCTTACCATTGGGTTCATACGGATCATAGTGGTAAAGGTGGTGCTGCCATTGGGGTGGCTAATGGTGTTTGTCATCTTATTGAGGAGGTGTACAAGAGTAGTACTAGCCAGTGGATTGCTGTTAAATGTAAAGAGCCTTTTAATTGTACTGTTGTGTGTGTTTATGCTGCTAATCAGGCTTCTCAAAGGGCTAAATGCTAGGAAGAAATTGCTAAAATTAATGATGTTTTGCTGCTGACTGGTGACTTTAACATGGTCACTAATCTGGGTGATAGGATCGGTAACAGTGATAATATTATCTCTGGGGGTGAGAAGCATTGTTGGTTTAATCTGGTTAATAAGCACAACCTGCTGGATCTCTCTCTTAACACAGGTCATACTTGGAACAACAGAAATCAAGTTAACTTTCTGTCTGCCAGATTGGACAGATTTTACATGCATGCTGGTAGGAGCAATAATCTGTGGAATTTTAAATGTGACATTGATCGGTCCTTGGTTTTATCTGATCATGCGCCTTTGATTGTTAAGCTGTTCTTGAACAACCCCTCGTATCGTGCTGGTTGGCCTCACATGGATTCTACCTTGTTTAAAATTCCTATTGTGAAGGAGAAAATCTCTGATATTCTGATTTTTCATTTTAATAAAGATAGGTCTCCCCTTGTGGCTTGGGAAGAGGCTGTTAGAGAAATTCAAATTACTATTAAGAACTTCAAGAATAAAGCCAAAAATATTAGGTATGAGAGAAGAATGATGATATTGAAGGAGCTGGATCTTCTGGAGTCCTCTAAGCTTGATGTTAATACCAAAAGGCTGAAAATCCTTGAGTTGCAGGAAAAAGTGAGGAAAGTTGATTACCTCCTTGCTAGAGGTGCCCTTGTCACGTCTCGAGAATTCTGGGCTGGTAAAGTGGATAAGCCTAATAAACACATGTTTGATCTTATGAGAAAGAAAAAAGCTAGGGACTTCATCCCTCTGCTCAAAGATAGTAATGGTCTCTTAGCTTCTAATATGAAGGATAACTTGGAGGTTGCCCATAGGTTCTTTGCCAATGTTTTCTCTCTGCCTCCCAAGAGAGGGGCTGATGTGTGGAGTGCAAGAGCTGCCATTGCCCTTTGTAGGAAGAAAATGGTTCCTCAGGGAATGGACTCCCTCCTTGACATGCCCTTCTCTGAGGGTGAGGTGAGAGAAACCATTAGCAAATTGAAGCCTGGGAAATCCCCTGGTCATGATGGTCTTCCTTATGAGTTTTTTCAGGAGTTCAAGGATTTGTTGGTGCCCATAATTCTCAAGATCTGGCAAGAAGCCTCTAGAAGGGGGTCTCTTTCTCCTTTTATCAACACAGGGGTGATTAAGCTCTTACATAAAAGGGGTCCCAAAGATGACTTAAACAATTGGAGACCCATCTCCTGCCTGACTTCTCTATACAAAATTTTTGCTTCCATCCTTGCCAGAAGGCTGAGTCCTTTAATGGATAGTATAATTCTGCCAGAGCAAAAAGGCTTTATCAAAGGGAGATTTATCTTGGATAACATTATTACCATTTGGGAAAGTCTTGAGTATTATAAAGAGCTTAATATAGACACTTACTTCTTCAAAATTGATTTTGATAAGGCTTATGACAGGATTGAATGGGATTTCATTCTTCAGTCTATTCATGATATTGGTTTTGGCAAAAAGTTTATAAGATATGTCAGTATCTTGTTTGGTAATGCCTTCTCTAAAGTTGCTATTAATGGAAATATGTCTAACTCTTTTAAGTTATGCAGGTCTATTAGACAAGGGTGTCCCCTGGCCCCCCTCCTGTTTGCTATATCTAGTGATGCTTTGGGTTGGCTTGTCAAGGATAGCTTCAGTCAAGGGACCATCTCTGGTCTTGATATTCCCCAATCTCACTCTCCCCTGGGTCTGCAGATGTTTGCAGATGACACTAACATGATGATGATTGCTGAAGAAAAGTCTGCTAATCAATTTCTTAACTGTCTTGACCTTTTCTGTCTTGCTAGTGGCTCTGTGGTCAACCATCAAAAAACAGGTTTTTTTTGCCACTGATAATAAGATTCCAGCTTGTGTTTTGGCTGCAGGTTGTGATATCATCAAGAAAGGGAGTATTTTTAGGCTTTTGGGTATTCCCATGGGCTTTGGTATATCCAATGAGCAAAGGTGGAATTGGATGCTTGATAAATTTAGAGCTAAAATTTTTAAGTGGTCTGATGTGCAGCAAAGTATTTCTCAAAGATCTTTTGTTTTAAAGCATTATATCCTCCCTTCCCTTACCTATTTTCTGTCCTGTTGGCAGCCTAGTAAGAAACAGCTTGGACAGGCCATCTCTCTTGCTAGGAAATTTTTGTGGGGAGGTTCTAAAATTCCCAAAGTTGCTTGGGATATTTGTTGTATGAGAAAAGCTGAGGGGGGGCTTGGTCTCATCTGTCCTTCCAGGATGGCCACCCAAATGGCTGCTAAGTGGATTTTCAGATCTATCTCCTCTAATGACTTCTGGGCTTGTTTAATTAAAATAAATGTTAGCAAATTCAACATTAAACATAATAAAAGTTGGTTCAATTGTTCTCTTTGGGATGTTATTACTTCTCCTGTTGAATTTGTTCCCAAAGGAAGTCAGCTTATATGCTCCTTTTGGAAAGCTTGGATGACTGTGAAAGCTAAGTATAATTTGTCTATCTACTTTGCTCACAACCTGTCCTTCTTAGCTCAAGACTCCATTTGGTTTGGTTGGGCTAATTCGGTTCCCTCCCCTTCCCTTCCCATTAGATGGAATAAATGCAGAAAGAAGGGATTTGGACATTGGCAGGACTTGTTAAATGCAGGTAACATTATTAATGACACGGTCATTACAGGGTTTGATGGGCTCTCTGGTCAATGCAAACAGGTCCTCTCAATCCAGAAGGAAATTCTGAAGAAAAAGCTGGAAAAACACTTGTGGAGGAAGGAGATCTCCCTCCAAATCGTAGCTGAGGATATTCTTAAATCCTACAAAAAGAGTGGCAGAAGTATCAGAGAAATAACAGGGAAACTCAATAAGAAGTGGGATCTCCAATGGTCCCCCTTGCAGTGGAAGTACAGATTTCAATGCACTTGGGCCTTTCCCTTCTCCAACAAGCAGTCCTGCCTTAACTGGCTCATTCTCCACAAAGGCATCTGGACAGGGGAACTTGCTAGGAAGTATAAAATTGATGCTGGTAAATGCAAGCTCTGTGGTAAAGATGAGGACCTGGATCACTTGTTCGTCCAGTGTAAAAGTTCCTCCAGATTCTGGTTTGGTATGAGGCTCTTCTGTCAGAACCAAGGTCTTAATGCTCCTAACAGTAAAGATATTTTGCTGGGCGAAGCTCGTGGTATGGACATTCTTTTGTGGCAGTTCATCAGAATCCACTCCTTGTGGTTTATATGGAAGACCAGGAACAGTGCCATTTTCAATAGGAAGGGGAAGGACTACTTCTTCTCCTTTTTGGTGGGCTTGAAGAAAATTCTCAATCTTTGCTACACCGACAATTGTGCTACTCATTCGGAAGATAAAAACCCCTTTGTAATTCTTAGGAATAATCGATACAATGTTTGGAAATTTAAACTCCTAAAGATGTACTCTAAGCCTAGGATGCAGATGGTCACTCTGCTTGATGATTATGTTAACCTTTTCCTGATTTGAGACCTCCCTTAATGCTGCCTCGTTGTAATTGTATCAGACTCACATGAGAGTTTGATCCTCTGCTTGTATTTTTCTTCTAGCATCAATTTTATCCTTTCTGTTTCTCAAAAAAAAAAAAAAAGTGTATGTTACCAATAAGTCAACCTTCCATGACAACACTAGCATACATTAATATGTGCAATATTAGCTTGCGCGACCAAGGACTTCCTTTTCGAGAAGAATATTTCGTTTTTGGATTTACTTGATTGCTTTGTCTAGCTTGTTGAAAACAGAAAGAAAAGGAGTCGAACAAGCTTTTTCAGACTCATTGTCCGGATGGAAGATTCTCTTTACTCTGGAACTGCCTGCAAGCTCCGAGGAAACCAAGATTCCTGCACATGTCAGGTGGCATTGACAGGAGCTTCCACTCGGGAGTCGGAAGCTCATGAAATGACTTTTTTACCAACGAACGAGAATATAAATAAAGTTTTCCATGCATGATTCACCATAGCTGATTCCTGTGATGACGTCTCCCTCCATGTGTCGCTTAACTGCGGAACAAACTCCACTCTCAGAGGCGAGCAACAGAAGCACACAAATTCCATGGGCCGCTAATAAATATCCGACGAGTGAATCCAGCGGAAGCTGCGGAACTACTTCGTTTTTGAAAAGTACATCCTCTACTGCCGCATTCCTGGCACCTCCATTTCTCTTTAGTTTTCCTTTTACTTCCTCATATCCTCTGGATTTTGTTGCTCAGCGCATAAGTCCAAGTGAACTCTTCTCTTCACTGTTCTTAACGTGTAGCTCGGAAAATGAACAGGGGAGGCATAGGATTTGGTTCTTCTTCAACTGCCGAACAAGTGACCGAGGGCATTGATGCTTCGCACATCACTGCAATCGTCACAGGTAAAGCCCATAGAGAAGAGAAGGTCTTCCCTGAATGCCACATCCAAGCTTCATATTCGTTGGAACTTTTCTAGGTTAAAGAATGACAAATGCACCAACGTAAACCAAAGAAAAATCAGAAGAAGACGGTTCACAAACGTGGGTACACGCGCGCGCACGCGCACGCACGCACACATACACACACATACACACACACAGAGAGAGAGAGAGAGAGAGAGAGAGAGAGAGAGAGAGAGAGAGAGAGAGAGAGAGAGAGAGAGAGAGAGAGAGAGAGAGAGAGAGAGAGAGAGAGAGAGAGAGAGAGAGAGAGAGAGAGAGAGAGAGAGAGAGAGAGAGAGAGAGAGAGAGAGAGAGAGAGATGCCTGTAATTAGTAGGTGGTTTGCTTGAGCTGAGGATAGATTGTGCACGATGGATTATGTTACACTATCGGCAGTCAAAAAGATTTAAGAATTTGACCTAAAATATTAGGTTTTTGCTTTAGTATCCAGAACGAAACGAAGGTCACTTTAACAATTTCTTCGTCAGACTGACATATTAGGCTTGAGAGGGCTGTTGTTCCCTGGTATTTCAAAGATTCCAAAATAAATGACTTGCACTTATTCTTGCTTGATTCGGCTACAATTTTCACCTGTACCATACATGCTGATTTTGCTTTCTTTCACGTCATGATTATACTGTCGGCTGTGTTTGCATATTGGAATCGTATACAAGAACGGAGTATGAATCAAAATTTGGGGCATAATCAGACATGGTGTATACATGTTTATCTGTCTGTCTTTCTGTATGCATGAGCTTGGACGAGCAGCCAGGTACTTTAGTCTTCAATAAAGGACTGACGTAGTTGGGGAAATGGCATGAGCACATAGCCAATGTCTTCCATTTTCCATAAACTTTACAACATTTGGTCAGCAACGGGCTTCAGTGGCGCAATTACTTTGTGCATGTCAAATATCCTTATACTGTTAACATTGATGCTAGGCGGATTGGACATTACGTGGGCTGCCACTATGTCACTATTCATTCAAAGATCAAAGAAGTAGATGATTACAACACTACGTGCAACAAAAAATGAGGGAAATGCAAAATGAAAAAACTGGTGTCTAATTGTATGAAAGGACATACGGAAAAAATGTATTCCTTTAACAAACTGAACATAGGCGTGTTGGGATGCGATTCGTCTATCTTAAGAGTGGCGGAAGGAAAGAGACTTTGCGACTTCGATATTGCAAATACAATAAGTTCTTGTGGCAATAAATCTTCTGGAAGCCAGCAGTCTGTTTACAAGAATCAACCAGGTTAAAATCACATTTTGGCTTGTATGCACATAAGATGAGGTTGTTTTTTGGATCATGGACCAAATGAGGTTTTTGATTCCTTGATCGATCTGGGAAAAAAAGGAATGCTGCTCTTTCCAAAAGAAAAGTTACCGCATCTTTCCCTGTAAACCTTATTAGAACCTGTATCGCTACTCCAGCAGATCACCTTCTTGAAGACAAGAAGAAGCACGTACAATATCTTCTAAATCGAGCATTTTAAAATCAGGTCTATTGACCTGACTTAGGGAATTTGTTCTTTGTATGTTATGTAATAATTTAAACGTTATGTGATAATTAGAAGGTTTAGTTTCTTAAAAACATGCAGGGATTTATATCTGCATGGGTGCATATATTCATTTTACATGTATGATATGTTATGATTGTATCTGTTATGAATGCATGTATGCATGAAGCAAGTAGCAGAGACGTGAAGCTGATGTTCTCATGTATCTTATAGATGCACTGCAAATTGGCATTAATAAGGAACATTCAATTGAATCACACTACTTCTCTGAGGCCTTTAGGATAAATTTCATTTCATTTTCTCTTTGTTTGAGGTATCTATGTTGTATTTTACAAGAAGGCCAAAGACTTCAATTTTGGAAGCTATGTTGTACTTTGGAGAAAAGATACCAAAGACAAGAAGTGAATATTCTCCTGGTGTCAACTTATGGTGATAAATCGGCTAGTTCATGCATGATGATGAATCAATTTGTTCATGTGATAGAATGAATACTTGTCCACCATATTAAGGAGAAGTATGAGTTAATG
>CM035438.1:47402837-47560337 GCA_020310875.1 Ceratopteris richardii
CATGTGTTGAGATGTCTTTTCGAGGGGATATTTTGATTGTAAATATTGCTCAATCAATCTGACCTTTTCAAGAGGATAGTTCGGCATGCATAATGAATTTTTACATGATTTTGCAATTTTAAGGAATACATGCGTACTGCCATTGATTGTTCATCAAAGAATTTCTTCAATTGTGTGCTCAAAACAAAAGGAAGGAGGATTTATTAGTCCAATCAAGTAATGGAAGGAGATACATCATGTAAGGCTATAGCATGCTATGCATAGTTCTAGTACAAAAGTGCATCGGTCATCCTTTGGATGCCATTTGTAAACCTTTCGTAAAACCTCGTCTAAAATCTGTTGGGTTTGTTGCCTTGTTGTAATATTAACATCCAATGGGTATCCAAGATGACAAAAGTCCCACTGTGTTTTAATTCTTGGACCTTGCCATGCCAACAAATTGAACTTGTGTACATCAATGTCAATAAGCTTGGATTTATTTGTGTTTGTAATGAGCGAAGAAGCCTTTTCGAATGTTTATCAGATTTTAAGCACTACGTACCTAGACTTTGGAGAGGCTTCAAGGAAAAGCAATGTGTCATCTTTGAATCGTGGTCCCACAAATGTTATAGGAAGGCCATGAAGCAATGTCTTGGAAATAGAGTCATCCAACATGCAATAAAGGGGATGCATAGCTATAGTGAAGAGAAGGGGGATGAGAGGGAAACCCTATCGAACCACAAGCATGGAAGTTATACAATATGTGAGGTTAACTGATATGGTTTATGAGGACAAAAGTTCTTGTCATCCTTGATGATATCTTGCTTCTTGAAAGAAAGGCATGCGAATAATTATGCTATTAACATGAGCGGCTTCATGCTAAGTTCGTGAGCAATGAATTGTGATAATTGTGACGAAGTTCCAAAACCAAAGGGGCATGATAGTTCCAAAACCAAAGGTGTATCGTTTGATCCCATAATATCTTTTGAAAAGCATATTTCCCAAAAGCAAGAGTCAAGTAGTTGATCACTGTAATAAATGTGATCAAGGCAAATCCAAACATTAAGATGGGAACATGAGATAGAATTAAACCACTTGTTGAGTGTTTTAGAGGTCAAAGACCAACAAGGCCGGTATATGAGATGCTTGCTTCCAAATACATTGCAAGTGTGCAAAAAGTAGTTGTCAATGAGTCCTTGTTCTAATCCACCATGTTGAGATTTCCTAGCATCTAAACATGTTTTGATGAATGTCTTTGCAATTGAGCAAGTAGAATTGCCAATAGCCGTGTTCTCCCTATATATTGATTGGGAGCTTATACATTGAAAAGAACATGATTCTTCCCCTCAAACTGAAAAGCATATATTAAAAGCCTGCCTAAAGCATCATTATATAGAACTATATGATTTAAGAAGCGGTGTATGATACATAAGCAACCAAAGTATTGTGAAGATGAAATGCTCACATAAACAACCCATAAATCTTTGATTGTACCAATTGAGCTCCTATGATTATGCATTTTATGCTCTTTCACACAATAAATAACTACATTTTTCACGTAGCCCAATTCCATAACATTTTCAATTTCAATTTGTTATCCAGAACTTGGGCATAGTAACCAATTTTATGTGATTAAATGAGTTGAAAGGGGAGCCTCTTCATTTGTAGAGATAAGAAGCTTCTCAATTTGAGTGCTTTGAATATCCAAGTGTGACTCAATCAAATCGTCATACCCAGTAACCAACATTTTGATAAATGTAAAAGAGAGTTTGATGGGACATGACCTCCCTTTTGATTATAGGTCACCTTAGTAAATCTATCTTCATCCACGATATGCTTGGGGTGAGCCGGTTTATTGTCATGTGAAATAAATGGGGACGAAAGAGACGATTGGGAATGTGCAGGTAAGGATGTCTTGGAAGTGCATGCAATGACTGAATTTTCGCAAGAGGGTTGCAAGGGAGGAGGATCAACGATTAGAGCCATTAGGAATAGGGAAATCCACATTCATTTGGTTGTTGTCTTGATAGGAAGAGATCGTATGAGGAGATTGTCGAGCACTTTTGAAGACTTGGTCTCGAGGAATCTCAATCGAAATTCTAGGATATGCAAGAACCATTTGAATGTCCTCAGCTTGTAGCATGGGATATGATCTTGAAAAATGTTGAGACTTGCCACAATGGAAGCAAGCACTAGTGAGATCACCCCATTTAAAGTTTACAAGAGCTTCCTCAACCTTTTTAAGTGCCACAATCATACAATTTGGGAAAGGTTTGTGGACCTCCCACATGATACAAACTTTTTGTCTAGATATAGAGCTGAGGGGGACATAAAGGATTTTCTTTAATCCTTGGCGAACTTGGCCCCCATGATCCCAAAGGTAGCATGGAAGATTCAGAAAGTCAACCCAAACAGGACAAGCATGCTATAGTTCTTCACCAATATATTTGACTGAGAAAACTGTTGGTTTTTAGGCCCATGTGGCACCATCAATATAGAGATAAGATGGAGAATAGGCAAAACATGAGAGAGATGAAAGGAGCCATGCACTAGATATATTCATTACATTGCATGTTGAAGTACATGTAGTTATAAGATAGAATAAAGAATTTTGCAACATATACAAGCTCTCCATAACTACACAACTTCCAAAGCTAAAGATGACTTCCTCCAAAAGATAAGCTCCAAGCTCTTGGACACCTTGTAGACGATGAAGAAGGTTGAAACCACAACTCCACCTCTCTGGGTTGAAATTGCTTTTTAATTTTGAAATTGCTTTTCACACCTAACCTGAAAATTAGGGCTTGACTTTTGATCCACATATAGATGTTGAATTCCCAAGTGTTATATATTATTGAATAGCGCTTGAAGAATACTATTAGAATATGTAATAATGATTTTGGATCATATCTTTACCATTTCTTAGAAATGATCCAAATTTATGACCATTTCCAAGACCAATTTATTTAACCTCCAAGTGGGGTCCCTAGTGGAAGGTTGCCCCAATGCCATATTTTCTAACAATCCCTTCCTAACCTGACACTAGGGTAATATGTCATGTAGGTATATTTGTTATTTATAATGATTAAATTTAGGTACCTATAATTTTTCACATATCATGCAAAGTATCTTACAAGCACACACAAAGACCTTTGTCATGAAGTGCACTCCCGTGACATACATCATAAGGAGAACTCACATATACCTCACTCTTGTCAATCAAGTACTACTTGGACGAATAGAGACAACTACAAGATGCTATGTTAATATAGGATATAGACTCAAACATACTCCCAAGATTATCAAGGTTTCAAACTAAGGTCATATGCTCTCATCCACACCTATTTCACATAGACACGCACGTGTGCACGTGCGCGCCCCTCCACACACACACAATACAAGGTGTGATAAGTCTACCATAAGGTCCTGAGTGTAGAGATAAACCCCTCCTTGCACACATAAGTCTTCCTCCATGACAACCAAGATGTTTTGCCAACTCCCAAATGTGGTTGAATGACTAGCCCCAAGGAGCACTAGAAGGTTGACAAGTAGTTTGAACACAACTTCATAGGTACACAAGGAAGCAATGCTCTCTAATTTGCAAGTCCAACAAATCCAGCAAATACAAATCGTTAATTGTTGCTATAATAGCTGCAATTTGCCTAATTCTGATGTGACCCCTCCGGGAGTGTATAACTCTTCAATGTTATATTTAGAATCTTCATAAAGAGTGAACGTCTGTATCTCAAAGCTGAGGTTGAACTATATCTTCCATGAAGATTTAACTCTTCTACACGAAGCCAAATCCTCTATGTACTCTAGGTTAACATGCTCTGATACCAATGGTTGGTTTTTAGGTCCACAATCAATATAGAGTCTTAGAGAAAATAGAGACAAAATGAACAATAGACAAAACATGATAGATATGAAAAGAGCCATGGTCTAGATATACTCATTACATTGCATGTTGAAGTACATGAAGTTATAAGATAGCATAAAGAATCTGCAAGATCCTTTAAACTCCACAATCTCCAAAGCTGAAGATGATCTTCTCCAAAATGATAAGTTCCAAGCTGCTGCACACCTTGTAGATGACGAAGAAACCACAACTCACCACTTCAAGTTGAAGGGGCTCCTCCAACACAAGTTCAAGAGAAGAGCTCCAAAAGTGATAAATTATGAGCAGTAGAGTTGGTCTTTATATAGTATTCTCATCTCCAGCTAACTCCATGCATAAAATCATAAAAAAAGCTCTAGTTATAAGTATCACAATGTGTAATAATAAATCTTTATTATTTTCACCTTTTGTCAGAAATGATCCAAATTTATGGCGATTTTCAAGACCAATTTATTTAACCTGTAGGTGGGGCCCCTAGTGGAAGGTTGCCCCAATGACATATTTTCTCACAAAAAAATTAGTTAGTCCTCCAAAGGGAGTGATGCACAATAAGCAGTGAGAAGGTCTTTATCCAAAGGAGTTTGATTACTATTTCATGAAGGTCTTGAGTAGAGAAGTTACCCTGGTCAATTAAGATTTAAGCAATTATCGAAGGATATCTAACACTACACGTCTATGATGAAAAGTGAACAAATATTCCGGAATCTTTCAGGTTTGATAGTAACTTTAACACCAACAGTGGCCCCAAGGTTATGATTGATAACATCTCTAAGGATGTTACACATATGAGACAATTTGCTCATGTGATTGAGCATCCTGGAAGTGAGACTGATCTGAGGTGGAGGATGTAGTATCTTGAATTGATAAAGATGCAAGAGTATCCACAACAAAGGGAGGAGAGTGTAAGAGCCCAAATGAACAATAGAGAAGACAAGCAGTACAAAAGAAGATTAATCAGTATGCAACAGTAAATTGTACGAAGCTGAAAATGAAAGCACCTATTTGCAAATAACAATCATCAGCAGAAGAGCACACAAAAGGAAAAAAAATTGGAAACTTTGAAATGGGCAGCACAGGGGTGAAGCTGAAGTGATGAAAGCACAAAAGAGCAGTGTGAAAGAAAGTGGAGTGGAGTGCAGATACTTATGGCAGGCAGGTTCAGCAAATGGACAAAATTGTAAGGTTAATGGTCACCCAGTAAATGTGCAGGGGAAAAGTGCTGATGACTTACCGGGGGGCAGCATAGGCAAAGTCGACCTACAATACTTGTCTAGACTTAATGATGTGTAAATTTTGAAGAAAGGTTATCTCTGCTATACAAAAAAAGAGGTGTATAGCAGGAGTAAACATATGGAAACGGTTAAGGAAGCATATGAGAATGTGGGTGGTGAGGGAGCAGAGCATCTGTGGGTGGTGAGGAAGCAGAGCATCTATATCCTGCATCGATGCACTATATCCTGAACGATGCCTTACCCACCGATGCACTATATCCTGCACCCACTCCAGGCACTTAGAGCGTTATGACACCACCGAGCCTCCCCTCCCTATGCATATATATTTGTATCTCATCTATTGAGCATATAGAGTGCATACCCATAGCACCCCACACCCTTGACGCCAGCTATTATCCACTCCTTTTATATTCTGTTTTGTACCCACATTCTATTTTCCTTTTGGGATCACAGTGGATTGGATCATATTGATGTATATGTTTTGTTTCATAGGCCGATTTTAGCCTCTAATAGACGTTAAAAAGTCTATCTCTCTCTCTCTCTCTCTCTCTCTCTCTCCCCCCCCCCCCCCCCTCCCCCTTTCCCTTTCCCCCCTCCTTGCTCATCAATGGGCTTGAGAATCGATAACATGAAAAAAACACCTTTAAATTGGGGTTTTGGGATGGATCTCGTCCTAGCTGGCCATGCCTGTCATGGGACGGTCCGGATGATCTGGGATGCGTCCCTTGTCCGGATGGTCGATCGAGATGGGATCTGTCCTCGATCCCTTTTTTCATGAGTGGGAAAGCTGAGACGTGCTTTCAAGGCCATTTTGGGCCCCGTCCCGCGGTCCCTATCACTATGCATAGTGGGCATGACTCATGAGTCTATGTCCAGTGTCTACTCTAGATCATCTATGCCAAAGGACTCCTCTGATGATGAAAGAGAAATACTGTCTCTAGGAATGACATTCCTTTCATCATCATGCTCTGGATCCATAATAGGAACCATCTATGCAAACTCATGATCCTCCAATGCATCCTCGACAATGTCCTCGAGCCGTGCTTCTGACACAATGGGCTGGCCTCTACGTCGAGGATGCATCTTGTGTCTCCTAGTATAAACGGGTGCCACAAGATGGACCCGACTCCTCATGTGGATTTCTTTGATACCTAGCAGTAGCACAGGATCGCGCTCTCGTAACGCTCAAATTATTGCTCTCAAGCTCTGCATGAAGCATCTTGTAAATCTCATCCTACTCATCATCAATGGATGCTTCCATGTTTTCCTCAGATGTGAAAGCACTCTCAAAATCAATAGGTGAGGTTTGAAAAAAAACAATAAAATAAGAATATTATAATTTATCACATAGTAATAAGTTAGCAAATATTTACACAAATTATAAGTATCAACATTATTACTTATGTCGTACCTTTAAGAGATCGTAATGTACGTAAAAGTCATAAATTGGCCTTACAAAAGACCACATGATATAATTGCTCCACGTTCAAACAATTGCAGAGCTTGGTGTGCACTAAGGAGAGTGCACTCCAATTCCGCTCACATGGGTTGGAAGAGCCATCTTACAATTACCATTGATCATTAACCATTATTATCCATGAATATTGGATTATATGTGGTATGCCTCTGACAAGACCCTGAGCGCAATAGTACAAATTTCAATATGTGGTATGCCTCTGACAAGACCCTGAGCGCAATATGTGGTATGCCTCTGACAAGACCCTGATAAATCAAATTTCAATATGTGGTATGCCTCTGACAAGACCCTGAGCGCAATAGTACAACAAGAGATTTAAAAACAAGATTTAAAATCGAGATTTAAATCGTTTAATTTATAGAGGTTTATAAAATCCAAAATAAAAATCGGGGTTTTCATTCACTATGAGAGATTTTTATTTTTCTGAAATATAAAGCTATCTACCTATGCATATTTAACAACTTTTTGATATACCTGACATGAATAACATATAAAATCACCTAATGTAAAATCACCTAATATAAAATAACATATGTATGGTCAATGACTCAAGTCGATGAGTCATGACTATACATAATAGAGTTGCTATATTTTTTTCAAAAAAACATGAATAAAAATTGTTTAGAACATTTTAGTGATTCAAGAAACAATTTTTATTTTTAAATCTTCGATTTGAATGTACTATGCTGAGCGCATATGGTGCAATGGTAAGATGACCATAACCGTAATGATTCCACCACTCAAGAGGTGTAGATGTGACGTCTGGCCTTAATGACGTGGATCTAACATAGACAATACCAACATTATGCATATAGGCTGAAAACTCACTATGAAATGCCGCCTACGTATCAAGACTCATAATGCGCTCCATGTATAAGTCTGTATGTCGCATGTGTGGTTGCGATCATAAATGTGGACCCTTAAAGTAAGGGTGTAAAAGTGCTGCAAAATTATGAACTGATTGCGATAAGAACTCCCATCGTGACTCCACTAGCTCCATCACATAAGGATGTCTACATTAAAAATTAGAAAAACGAAAAGGAATTATACAATCATCAATGTAGTCATAAATAATCATCAATGTAGTCACAAATAGTTAATAATTAAGAACTCAAATATACCTAGAAGTCGATAGAGTAGGCACAAATGATCCGTGTGTACATATGATATAAAAGGCCAAGTGTGGATCCCTCCATACGGTGAATCATAGTACTATATGAATCGGTCGCAAGACAAGCTTGGTGATTCTTACGTATAAAAGAAATCACCCTTTTTGTATCATTGACCAAAGGAGATCGCCAAGGGAGCTTCCCTATATCCTCGATCAATAAATCTAAGCAATGTGTAGAGCATGGACTCCACACATTGCTAGGAAACTCGGCCTCTACCAACTCTGCGATTCTCTTACAATTTGAGGCATTAACGGTGATAACCTGCACTACTTTTCAGACACCGTTCAATGGCACTTTTAATGTGCTTAACCTAGGACTATAGGTATGAAGCAATATACTTGGATTTCAAGAACTCTCTTCAGGGAGATAACCTGGATACAAGAAATAATTGGAAAGGATCTCATATTACGATATTACAACAGGACAAGAGATGATGTCCAAGATACAAGACTAGAACAAAGGATAAGACTAGAACTCGAACGGAAACTTGGAAAATACTTACTTTGAGATGGTGACTCCTTGAGCTCCGAAGGCTGGCATTGGCAAGACTGAGAATATATGTGGCCAACCCCTCCTTATGTAGGTTTTCAAGGGCGATTCATGAATGGTGGTTAAAAATTGATGATGCCACTAATGATGCCATAATTTTAAAACAAGACCTCCCCATGTTAGAATCTAGCAAGTAGATAATTGATCGTAGGGTTTGGGCATGTTTCGAACTCAATGAAAGCATTGGTTTATCCAAATTTCTGAATCTGAACCAATCTGCACCAATCGTGGAATCTAAAGTTCAAGATGGTTTCCTTGGTGTTCATGAGATCACCTCCCCCTCAAGCGACGAGTTCCACGAGGAGCGGTCATGTTCTCTGGTCTCTGCTTCATTGGATTTTTCTTAATAAATTCTTGAACCTTGATCGGTTCTCTCTGAAGGTCTTTTGCAGGTTCCCAAGTACGATTGCTTATGTCATACGCTTTCCAATGAACAAGGTACTCCAATCTTCCTCCGGATATTTTGGAATCTTGGACATGCTCGACTTCGAATTCTTCATGAGCATCAATCTTGATAGGTGGTGAAGGACTAGTTCTCTTCCCCCTCAATGGTGAAATCTGATATGGTTCCAACATGGACACATGGAAAACTGGATGTATTCTCATGGTACTTGGTAACTCGAACTTGAAAGTGATTGGATTAATCTCGGCCAAGATGGTTAACGGGCCAAAGCTCTCGTGGTTTAGCTTTGCACAAGGCCTTGAAGTCTGCAAATTATTTCTGAGTAACCACACTTTATCCCCAACATGATAGGCTGGATTTTGAACACGATGTTGATTTGCGTGATACTTATATTGTTCTTGCGCTCTATCGATCTCTTTCTTGAGTTCTTTGTGAATATCCATGAGGTAATGGGCCTTATCTTTGGCATCTCGATTCTTGACATGATTTGAGTATTGCATATCTATCCTTGGATGTTGTCCATAATTTCTAATGAAGGTAGTCTGCTTGGTAGATGTATGAAAATTCTTGTTATAGGCAAACTTTGCGAAGGGTAAAAGCTCAAACCAATCATTTTGATGATAGTTGATGGTGCAACAGAGATATTGTTCTAGGACTTGATTCACCTGTTCTGTTTGTCCATCAGTTTGTGGATGATTGGCTATAGATAGTTTAACTTGAATGCCAAGGAGCTTGCAAAGACTCTTCCAAAAGTTGGATATGAACTTACGACCTCGATCACTCATAATATCATCAGACAATCCATGAAGCCTAAAGATGTATATGAGAAAAAGTCTTGCAGTGGCTGCACCTGCGATTGCCTCGGTAGTTGGAATGAATTGTGCCATCTTTGTAAATCTATCCACTATATAAAGAATGGCATCGTACTTATCCGACTTTGGTAGATCTGTGATGAAATCCATAGATAATGAAGCCCTTGGCCTCTCTGGAAGAGGCAAAGGTTGCAAGAGGCCATGAGGTTTATGTCACGATACCTTAGCTCTATTGTAAGTGTCACAAGTTCGGATATATTCTTTGACTTCCTTCCACATTTATGGCCACCAAAAATCCCTTGATATGAGTTCTATTGTTTTACATTCTTATAGAATAGTAACCCATCCTTTTCTTGGAACTCATTTACTTGAACTTTTTTCTTGAATTTTCTACTTGACATTACAAAACAATTCCTCATGTGGTAGGGTCTCATGAATCAAGTGGGTCAAGGCTGAATCTTCTTGATAGCTAGAAGAGATAGCTGCTAACTGGAGATATTCAGGCTTGAGTAATACACTGTCTTGTTGATCAAAAGCCTCTTCACCTTTCTTTGATGCAAGGTAGGATCTTCTTGACAAGACATCTGACTTACATTGTTGGCGTCCTTAGTCCTAGATGGTATAGTCCTAGATGGTATGTGATGAGAAAGTCGAACTTGAATAGAAAGTTACTCCATCGAGATTGCCTTCTATTGAGGATATGGGTGGTCACAAAGTATTTTAGATTCTTGTTTTGGAGTAATCTTTGATAATTAACCTGTAAAAATTGTCAAACCCTAGAAAACATTGTATATCTAGAACACGTGAAGGTGGTTGCCAATCAAGGATTGTCTTCATCCTCTTTGGGTCCATGAAGATTCCTTTTCATGATACAATGTACCCTAAAAACTCCACTTCTTTCTGATGGAAAGAGCACTTCTCCAATTTTGCATATAAACATTTTTCTTTTAGTTTCTCTAGGACTATCTTCACATGACATTCGTGATCGTCTAGATATTTTTGAGAATATCAAGATATCACCGAGGTATATTACTACAAAATCATCTAAATACTCCCAAAAGACAGCTGGAGCATTTGTGAGACCGAGTGGCATATGCTAAAAGACAGCTGGAGCATTTGTGAGACCGAGTGGCATAACTACATACTCAAAATGCCCATACCTTGTACAAAAAGCTGTCTTCCATTCGTCTCCTTCTCTGATCCTGACAAGATTGTATGCTCCTCGAAGGTCAATCTTCGTGAAGAACTTTGCTTTTCCAAGGCATTGCGAGAGCTCTGATATGGTGATAGAGGGTATCTTTTCTTTGTAGTGACTTTATTCAACCCACGATAGTCTATACATATTTGGAGAGTACTATCCTTCTCCTTTATAGATAGGATAGGGGCTCTTGCAGGAGACTTTGAGTGTCTGAGAAATCCCTTGGCTAGATTTTGATCAATATTCTTGCGTAATTTTGTAAGTTCTTGGGGGGATAGTCTATAGATTGGTCCGAGGGTGGTTGTGCTCCCTCTTGAAGTTCTATGGCATAATCATAAGATCTATGCTTTGGGAGGATACCTGCATTCTTCTTTTCAAAAACATCTTCAAATCCTTGTGTAACATAATCCTGGTAGGAGATGGTTGAACCACACCCTAAGAGAGAGGATTAGGAAGTAATCCTCAACCATGGCTTTTGGGGCAAGTGGTTAGCCCATCACATTCCTAACCAAGAGGTTGTGAGTTCAATTCCTTACATTGGTATCAGAGCCTAGGAAGTAGGCTTGGGCAAGGTGGAATGATCCAATGGCCTCTAAAAAAGACGCTTGGGCATCCTCTATGTGAAAGGGTAGGAATTGTGGAAGGCGCGCGCGTCGGTTTCAAGGATGGACCTTACAGTGATTGGGGTGTATCTCTCAATCCGTATGTCGGATTGAGGCATGTAATATACCGTTGGAAAGCTTTCGGAACGAACTTTCCAATGAGCTAGCTTGGAAGTGTGAATTCCTTGGGAATCCTTGGGTGGCACTTGATTGAGTGTTCAAGATACCAAGCATGGGTGAGAACAAGGTTCAAGACTGAGGTTGAGAACAAGGGCTCGAGACACCGAGGTTGCGAACAAGAAGGTTCAAGACACCGAGGTTGAGAGCAAGGGTTCAAGAGACCAAGGTTGCGAACAAGGTTCAAGAAACTATGCGATGTTGAGGGACATCAATTCAAGGGCACCTAGGGGTTCAAGGGACTGATCACCGAGGCTAGAGGGATACAAGAGTAGATCATTGAGGACAATGATCGACCAAGGGGGGAAGAATGTAACATAATCCTGGTAGGAGATGGTTGAACCACACCCTAAGAGAGAGGATTAGGAAGTAATCCTCAACCATGGCTTTTGGGGCAAGTGGTTAGCCCATCACATTCCTAACCAAGAGGTTGTGAGTTCAATTCCTTACACCTTGGTACTTGTTGGGTAGCTTCACTTGATCATCTTTCTTGGACTCTTGAGTTGGTATGGCATAGATCATATATGTCGATTCCTTCCGTACTGCATGTATGAAGGCTTTGGCTGTGAGGGGAGCGCGCGCGCACACACACACACACACATATATATATATATACATATATATACATACATATATATATATATATATATATATATATATATATATATATATATATATATATATATATATATATATATATATAGATACATATATATATATATATATATATATATATATATATATATATATATATATATATATATATATATATATATATATATAGATAGAGAGAGAGAGAGAGAGAGAGAGAGAGAGAGAGAGAGAGAGAGAGAGAGAGAGAGAGAGAGAGAGAGAGAGAGAGAGAGAGAGAGAGAGAGAGAGAGAGAGAGAGAGAGAGAGAGAGAGAGAGAGAGAGAGAGAGAGAGAGAGAGAGAGAGAGAGAGCATTTTTAACATCTAATTGACATAAGTTCCAAGTTCCAATTCTTTGAAACAGTAATACTTACTAAAACTCTGATTGTTGGCATCTTATCCAGAGGTGAGAATGCCTCCTCATAATCTGCTCCATGGGTTTGAGCAAACCCCTTTTCCACTAGCCTAGCTTTATACCTGTTTATTGAACCATCTGAATTCCTCTTGACTTTGTAAATCCACCTGGATCCTATTACCTTCATGCTTGGTTTCTTCGGAACCAAATCCCAAGTGTTGTTTTCTTGAAGTGCTTCAATTTCTTCCTGCATAGCTTCTCTGCATTCTTTCTTGTTATTGGCTTCTTCAAATGAAGAAGGCTCTTTTGACATAGAATCTTTAGTCATGTATATAGAGTGCTTGGTGACTAGTGACGTGTCATAGCCATATTTTATAGATTTTTCACTCTTCCTTTGAGATCTTCTGAGTGCTTGATTGGATGAATATGGAATGTCTTCCAATTGCTTGAATTTTGTCTTGCCCTTGGACTTCCAAGCTTTGAAGTCAATCTGTTCTTCATCTTCTGAGTTGATATCTTCTGGTATTTGTGGACCTTCTTGAGTCAGAGTTGGAAAATCACTTTCCAAGTCATAAGGTAGCTTTATCTTCTTGCAATCATCTTCAAACCATGAATTATTTTCATCAAACGCCACATCCCTACTAACTGTAAATCCTTTGTTAGTGGGATTGTGCAACCTATATCCTTTTTGGTTTTGGTCATAGCCAATGAATATACACTTTTGAGCTTTTGGATCAAGCTTCCCTCTAATGTGTGAGGGTATATGTGCATAAGCAATGCACCCAAAGAATTTACAATGGTCTAAGGAAGGTCTCCTTCCATTCCATGCTTCATAAGGTGTCATTCCATCCAATGACTTGGATGGAAGCCTATTAATTAAGTATGTGGCTGTGGAAACAACCTCTGCCCATAGGTAGTTTGGAAGTTTCTTTTCATTCAACATTGATCTCGCAGCCTCTACTATCAGCTATTCCTCCTCTCTGCCACTCCATTCTGTTCAAGAGTGTATCTTGTTGTGGCCTCTCTCTTCATACCTCTGTCTTGTAAGAATCATATGTGAAAATACTCACTACCTCCATCAGATGTGATCCTCTTCAAGCTTCTACCTGTTTTACTTCTTGAAACAAGTGAAGACTTCATCTTTATGCTTCATGAAGTAAAGAATTGTCCATCTACTATGATCATGTATGAATGAAACATAGTACCTTGATCCTGAGATTGATGGCTCTGTGCTAGGATCCCACACATCTCTGTGCACAAGCTCCAAGTAATCTTCATACATGTATCCCTTTTTGTTGAGTGGTTGCCTGTGAGATTTGCCATATTGACATGCTCCACATTTGTAAATCATGTGTTGCTTGGATACATTTGGAATGCCAAGCACACTCTGATCCCTGCATATTTGCTTTAGTGTTCTTTCACCTATATGACCTAGCCTCTTATGCCATATCTCTAGGAGATAGGGTTTGGTCTTTGTATTTGAAGAGTGCAATGTTTCTGGTATCTTCAACTTCAAATGTAAAGAGTCTACCAGATTTCTCTCCTTTTGCAATCCTCTTGAAGCCTTGTTGAGGGTCCTCCACATATGCTCCATGCCTTGTGAATCTAACCTGTAAGCCTTTCTCAACAATCTACACAACATTGATTAGGTTTTTTGTTATGGTTGACACATATAGTACCTTACTTAAAAGGTTCATGATTGGAACAACCAGAATCAATATAGAAAAGATGCTCATCATGATTTTCAGCCACATGATTGGAACAACTAGAATCAATATAGAAAAGATGCTCATCATGTTTACCTTGCTTGGATGTCATGTTCATGATCAGTAGAGAATCCTCTTGGTCTTCTGTATAGTTGTTATAATCTCTTCTACCTCTAAAACCTCCTTGATAGTTGTTGTTGTAGTCTTGGTTATAGTTGTGATGGTAATTGCTTCCTCCATTGTTGAACCTGCCTGTGGATTGTCCATAGCCTCCTTTGTGGAAGCCTCTTCCTCTCTGATTCTTTCTGTTTTTGAAACACTCATCTGTGGTATGATTGGTGAAGCCATAGATATTGCAAGGTGAAGAGTTGTATGGTCTCCCCTTGCCTTGCTTTCCTCCTCTGCCCCTTCCTCTAGTACCTCTTCCATACCTGTGAAGTTCACTTAAGAGGTACTTGCCTTTTCTTCATTCTTTTTACTTTTGCCTTTATCTTTACTTTTATTTCTATCTGTGTAAAGGGCAGAATATTGATCACCTCGAGAGTTGTCTCCATTCTTGTTGAGCTTTGTCTCATGTGTGAAGAGTTGACCCATCAATGTGTTGAGGTCAGTTATCTGCATATCCTTGTATAGATCCATTGCTGTGGTGAATGACTCCCACGTATTATCAGCCTTGATGCCATTTATGATCTGCCTTATTCTCTGCTCTTCTTCTATTTCTTCTCCAAGGCTTCCAAGTTGGTGAGCTACATCCTTCATCTTGGTCACATAGTCAACCACACTTTGCTTTGGTTGCTTCTTCAAGGTTGTGAACTCCATCCAAAGTTGGTTCTTTCTAGCCCTTGTATTTGATGAGAAGTATTAAGAGAGTACTTCCCAAGTCTCTTGGGAGGTCTTGCAATTCCCAATGTGAGGTAATAAAAAATAAGATATTGAGTTAAGTATATAAGACTTGGCTAGTGCATCCTTTGCACACTATGTAGTTAGCCTTTGTTGCTCTTCTCTTGTAGGTTGATGTTTGCTTCTGAATATTGGCATTTTCTCATCTCTAGAGAGGTATCCATATAAGCTTTTTCCTTGGGGATAAGCTTGCATCCTTAGGGACCATGCTGGATAGTTGCCCCTGTCCAATTCGTCAATGAATGATGGAAATCCATCTCCCATCTTGCTTGTTGTTACTCTGATACCATTGTTGAAGGAGATGGTGGATAGATTCCAGAGATGAAGTGGTGTTGCAAAATCCTGCTTCATATCAGCCAAGAACAAGTTGTGGAGAGTATAGTAGACCCCTTGAACTTCCCAACAATCACAAATAATCACCTATGTGTTTTGGAGCATGATCCTCTAATCAATGGATCAAAACAGATGAGTAGAAATTTCAACTATGATCTAAGACTTGGTATTTTGGTCTCTACACATATTCAATAAAATGAACATTGCTCTCAACTTGCTAGCAATTGACTAAATTCCTTTTGGGAGTATCTAATTAACTTAGATAGCTACCATTCATGAGTTATTTCAATAAAAATGATTAACTGTACACTTAGAATGATGCTTAGCAAGTTGGAAGATTAGCCCGACATTTTCGAGCTGTTACAGTATGCAGAACAGTGAGCAAAGATGTGAAGATTTCTCGAGATTAAGAAAAGCAATGATAATGAAACTTTGTAGCTATAGAATAGACAACATGTTGAATCTATATCACTTTGAATCACATCAATTGATCAAGTATTCATTGAGAACAAGCTCTGAGAAGTTCACTGTTTTGAGATGATCATAGCAGAGAAGAGAAGTAGAGATATGATCAATGTATATGTATTAAATCACATAGAAATACAATGACATTGGCAATGTATAATTGCACAATATGAGGGTAGTGAAGTGGCTATAGAATAAGATCATTAATCACATAAGTCCCTCTCAAAATGATCTCGGAATCGGGCCTATAACATGCGAGATTTTGACCCACTTTTATAGCTTGAAGTTGGAGCCATTTTTCGAATTCAAACTCAAGTTCTCACCTTTAAGTGAATCCTAAACTATAGGAGTTAATTTCTCATCAATCACTACCAAGTAGTTCAAGATTTGATTCCTCCTAACTCCACGTGGAAATAGGGCAATTAACATATGCACTTTTACAAGATAAAAGTAAATTGACTTGTACAAGGGAATAGTCATATGTGACTATATGAAATAAATGCTAATTGCCCAAGTATGTAGGCTTGGACTCATTTGCACCAACACGACACACCACACAATGATACATGATACCTATGAGGTGTCAATGATGCCTATCTTGACGACACACCTATCTTGGCGACACCTCGAACTCACGACACAGAACATCTAAGTGGCGGAGACACTTGGAATTCACCACACATGACCTTGCCTAGATGTCTGTGATACCAAACCCATGACAAATAGATGTCGTGATACCTCAGAGATATGATGAGTTCTAACTATTGGCGATACCTAGATATCGGTGACACCGAGAAATTTTGACAACATCAACCAAATATAAGTGATACCTTGCAAGTGTCAGGACACTTAGATGTTGGCGACATTCGACGAAGTGTCCGTGATACTCGGAGAATCAAGTGGCGGCGACAATTGACTCAATCCAACTGTCGCGATACTTGGATTCTGGTAAAAAAAACCGTAATTTTGAAAGTGTGTATGTGTTCCCCTCTCCTCTATCCCCTTGTTTGCCGGCTTACTCAAAATGATCATCATTTTGCATCAAGTGTTGTTTTGGAAAAATTGAGTTTATAAATGTGTAGAGCTCACCTCAAGGACCTTATATCTCAATTTTCTGTTGCTAATATGCCATGTACACTTCCCACTAAGCTCGAGAAATTTTGTTGATGATGAAGGTGAAGATGAAGTGCACGTTGAATGGAAAGCTTAGAAAAATGCAAGAAACCCAACTCGAACAATTGATTTTTTTTTTCTAACTAACTAACTAACTACCTAAATAACTATCTAAGGATGATGAATGAGGGATATGCATGCAATTCACGAGTAGAAAAGCACCAAAGCACATACCTCAAACGAAAACTTATCATCACCTCCATTCAACAAGAACATCCCCGATAACAATGCCAAAAGTGTGATGCCAATTTCATTGTAGCCCGCACAAAAACACAATAAAGAAATGTCGAATTCCTCGAAGCGACCAATCAGTGGTATGAAGATTGTACGTGACAACATGGAAGTATACACACCGACAACAAGAGAGAGAAAAGCACACACATAGGTAGTTACATGCATGCATGCACACACTCACACTCACAAGTAGGCAAGAGGCAATGTGCTCCAAGAAGCTCTTGTATTGTTCAAAATAAGAGTACAAAGCTCATAAGGGTTCTAGACTCAAACAAGTTAACCTTTACAAATGAGAGCTCTTTCATTTATATAGACTTTTTAAGAGCTCTATCCACACTCCAGTGTCCGGTTTAATTTTAAAAATAGTGTCCAAAAGCTATTTAGAGGCCCAAATGATGTCGAAAAATCATGAAATTTCATGTGGCTATTCTACTTATGCCCCTGAAGCTCAAGTACTACTTGATTTGTACAATTGGGTCTGATTATTGCTAAAAATAGGAATTTATGCCAAAAATAGGCATTTTTATATGTATTTTGGATAAAAAATGGGAAAAACTTAATATGAGGAGGGATTTGAGATGGGAAAATGTAGTAGACTCCATCCTTTATTCCCATGCTTGTGCTTTTTTTTTTTACAACTTTCTTTCTCTTTTGACTGAGCTTTGACCGCTTTGACTTGGCGATTTTCAAGCCGACTTTTGAGTCTCCTCCAACAAGCATCTAGATGGGCACCTATGGCTTTTGTGAGGTATCTGTCTGCCTGGTGTGATCTGGGACAATTGGACAAGAGTCCTATGAACAGGGCTTTTGGGGCTCATTTCATTCATTCACATGTGTAACACATTTGGACTCATAGGTCTTGGATGGAGTCACCCACACTTGTATGACGTGTGCATGGTGGTATGGGACACCATGCCCTTGAGGTGGTGGCTGCTATGTATTGCTGCAAATTCAGTTGGTGGACGCAAAACCTATTAAATGTGCTATATAGCCATATGTGACCAATTAAACTTGATTGCCCAAAAGGTGAGTATGCAGCAGATGAAATGAGGGGAATCCCGTATGCACCTTTTTGTGGTTAGCTTATGTATGACATTGCTTAGTCAACAGGATTGTGTGCAGGTATGAGTCGAGCAATGAACAGACAGTGTTGAATCTTCACAGAAGTACTGAGCAGATATACAGTGAATGGTGAGCAGATTGAATATCGAATTTTGACAGAAATAGCAAATAGATATATGTCAAATAATGAGCAGATAAATGTTGAATCTTTACAAAATGCTTTGGCATGAATTCCCTTATGAAGTGAAGGGACCAAGAAGAAATGTCCATGTTATGGAAAGTACAACTAGTGGGTAGGTTTATAATATTGCAGGTATGGTGCTCTTGACTTCAAAAGGCCAATATCACTATCCATTAGTCAGGCGGAATTTATTGTATTTAAAATATTGAGGAAGTCATATGGTTAGCCTGCCTTTACATTGAGCTTTATTTGCTAGAGAGGACACTCATCCTGCGATAGGTGCTTGATGGTTTCTTTGTCACATTGATCATAGAAATGTTTTTCTGAAGAGCTTAACCAATGCCCAACATGAGAATTATATATTGCTGGTGAGAGTCACATAGAAGAGCTTGGTTGGCTTTTTGAGTAGGATATTGTTAGGGGCTGAAAGCCCAAGAACGCTAGAGATACTCACCAGTCATCATGTGCTCTTTTATTTATCTATCTATCTATCTATCTACCTATCTATCTATCTATCTATCTAGAGTTTCACATTTTTTGGTCAAATAAAGGCCAAGTTATAAACATTTTATCCTTTGGGTGTCTTTGGACTGTCCCAAGTGTTTTCACACCATAGGAGTGGCCAAAAATTCTAGAAGAATTTGGTCTTTGTCCAACTGAACACAATTAGGGGCCAATGCTTACATGTAAGTCTCTTATTCTCTCTCCCTATGCCATCTTGTGCATCATTTTGTGTGTAGATTGTAGCATTGCGAAGCTCTCATTATGCTCTTCAAATAGGTCAGATCTTTCTGGTTGTTTCAAAGTGTATCTATGACACATGATAAAGATGATAACACAGAATCCATGGCTGCACATCCCTTTGTGACCATGGACATATGTGGTTTTCATGGATTTGTCTAGATCAAAGTAAGGATAAATGGGCATTTGTAGAAGAGGATTTGATAGATCATAGAATTAGAAGCGCACTTGAAGATTGTTGCAACTTGCACTACTTAGCGGTCTGTTTTTGCTGTTTTTCCGTGAAGCAGTAATAATGCAGGAATCATGGGGTGCCCATTCTCACTCTCTCAAGATGGCGTTGAACTCCAATTTGCAACAAATTACCTTGGTGTGTGGTAATCAATCATGCAACTGCATGCTGGCAAATGTCTTTCTGTAGCTTAAAATTTTTTTCTTGATGAGCTTCTGACACTGCTTGCCTGTCAAACAGGGCATTTCCTTCTCACAAACCTACTCCTTGACAAAATGAAGAGTACAGCCGAAGAGAGTAAAATTGAGGGCAGGATTGTGCATGTGTCATCCATGGTGCACAAGTACACCTACGACAGTGGGATTCGTATGCACAAAATCAATGAGGCGGCAGGGTGAGACTCGTAATATCACTCACTTTTCTTCCATCTTTACACTGATTTAAGGTGCTCATTTTCATTGTAGCTTAAAGGATAGTTCTTTACAGGTGTAACTTGCATATCAACATGTGCATATCCAATAGGCTATTTCCTGGAATGTTTTAGTGTATACATTTATTATAGGGCTCACAAGAAACTATAAACTTGTATTTGAAAGTGCAAGGTTCTAGTTATGGGAGCCATTTGATGATCCAGGTTCTTAATATCAAGTGATTGATCAATACTTGTTTTATTAGCTATTCGACATTTAAGGCTTATGGACAATCTAATTTGAAGCTCAGCTAAACAATATGCACTGATTTAAGGTTCTCATTTTCAGCATAGGTCCAAGGATGTGTTGCAATTTGCATGCATGCATGCTCATATCCAATGGGCTATTATCTGGAATGTATGGGTTTTTGTATACACATAATATGAATATCATTAGAAATTATGAACTTGTATTCGAAAGTGGAAAGGTGCATGTTTGACAGGCACTGCATGGACGTGGTCACGGTTTTATTTCTAGTTTTGGGGTCATTTGAAGATCCAGATTCTTAATATTAAGTGATTGATTAATACTTGTTTTATTAGCTATTCCACGCATAAGGCTTACGGACAATCAAAGCTGGCACTGATGCTGCATGCAAATGAGCTTTCAAGGCGCCTTACTGTTAAGTATTTTTACCACTTATATGCTTTACAGAGATTTTGGAAGTATTTTTTCAATGCGATATTAGCTTTTTGTGCAGCAAGAAAAGGCCAACGTTACTATCAACTCTGTACATCCTGGAGCAGTTGCAACCAAGATTGCAAGGCACCACACTCTGCTAGGTACGATCAAGTTATGCAGTCAGCTTGCATAGGCGGGGATAACTGTTTGAGCATTGAAGTGAATCTTTCTACCCACAACAGCAGTTCGTCTCTTTCCAAGTACACAAATTACAGATAGTTATGTGCTCATTTTAATTTTCAAGTTAAAGTTATTATAATGGTGTCAAATGTAATAATTCAAGTTTTGAATGGTAGTGAAATCCCAATTTGGTAGCCGAATTATAAGTTGATTATGCGCAGGTGGTTTAAGTTGTTAAAAGCCACTTTTAAGCCCTTTAGATTGCTAGGCATACTTCAGTAAGAGGTTATTCTTCTCAAAACAATGCTTGGCGACTTGCAGCTAGTCATACGTTTAGTTACACATTCATTCATAATTCTTGTCATCAAAAGTACATTATCCAAGAAACTGTCTGGGAATGGTCTGTAGATACGCTTCAAGCATCTGCATTTTTTAATTCCATATTTCATCTGCCTTTTTACATTCCAATTGTCTACCCTGGAAAGATTCGAGCGTAATGTTTCAAGATACAAGGATGGCATACGAGTTCAAACACCTCTCAAATTCATAAATGAAAAACGTACAGCAAAATGAATTTATATAGAATTATTCTGAAACTCCTTGTACAGTATCTCAAAACTCTTTTGCAGTATCTACATGATTTGAAATATAAATCAGTATCAGAGCTTTACCCTTCTACCAGTTGTTCCCAAGGGTGGCATTATAATCCATTACGTTTTGTTTAGATATGGACCGTACTATTCTGATGAACTGCATTTAGGGTTTCTGCATATATTCTGAAAGCGCTTGTCGTTATGGATTTGCCATGGCATCGAACGTAATGCAAATCAATGTATAAAAGACTTAATGCTTTTTCACATATTGAGGACTTACTCCCATGAAGGAGCTGCTACATTTATCTGGTTTTTACAATACTGTTTGAACTGCAGTGGTAGAACAACTCTGTAAGGTCCGTTGGATGTTACCATGTATCTTACAAGATCTTTGTGTACCATCTTTTGAGACAATAGGAGTACATGATCTTAGGACCTAAACGAGTTCTTTTCATAAGCCCTGGGAGTTCGATATATGCTAGTATCTATTTTCTGTTATTGCAAGTTCCTTGTAATTGCTTATTTTGTTACTGTGTAATATGAAGAGTTCTTCACTAACTTTACGGGACAATCCCATGAAGAACATGTGTGATAACTTGTTACGTCTATTTGAAGGCGTTGGTTTTTAAAGCGCGCAATTAATGTAAAGACAAAGTAAAGAGAGAGATAGAGACAAAATAGAGACCAGAAATTAAGGTCTGACTTTTTGACCTTCTAAATTTTGCGTTATATATCACTGAATACCTCTTGAAGAGTACTTCCCAAATCTGCCAAGAAAAATTGTGCTCATTTTTAACCACCTGTTGACCTTCCTTTGAGTTTGTTAGATTCTGAAATTTTTGAAATATGTGCACCTCCTCTTGTGGAAGGTTGCTTGTCTTTGTATGCTATGGATATTCATGGAGACGTGATCTATTGGAAATTTCCACAGATTTTTTTAATGTTATGAACGTTGTCATCATTTAGAGGTACTGATTATCCGCATAGTGCATTCAGTCATTCTGAGTCCATACTTGCTAGCAGTGCATGAACGCTGATTTGTTCATGAGATATCATCGTAGCCAAATCAGGGAATTTATCTGGGGAAATTTTTAAAGACAATTAGAGATATATGATCGGTTACTCATGGTTCTATCTCCTCATTGTGTTCGAAAGACTGACATATTTGACAAACTTATTGGCGGCATCTTAAAGACACTGAAAGATACATAATGGAAATGGTTGATGATGATTTTATCATTTAATTGTGTTCTAAAATCTGACATATTTGACAAACTTATTTGGCTGCATCTTAAAGACACTGAGAGATATATAATAGAAATGGTTGATGATGATTTGATCTCCTAATTGTAAAATCTGACATATTTGACGTACTTATTGGCAGCATTTGCGACTTCGTTATTTTCGGTTTTCCTCAAATCTATTGCACAAGTAAGAGCAGCGGATTATTATTATTATTTTTTTTGCGAATCTTGATTGCTTCAATATTTTGAGCTAAGCTTTGTTTCAGGGTGCCGCAACTCAGTGCTTTGTGGCTCTTCATCCTAGTCTTTGCAAAGTCACTGGGAAGTACTTTGTCGATTGCAAAGAAGCAAAGCCGAGCTCATTGGCAATGGATGCCGAACTTGCTGAAAATTTATGGCATTTCAGTGCGGAGCTTGCATTGAGTAAACGATCATCCAAAACATTGCGAGAACAGAACCAAAGCACTACAAGCGAGGAAACATGACGATCGGTGCTCAGTGTTAAAAAAAAAAGGAATTGCTGACCATGGAATTTATCTTTAGTTGTTCTGTAAATGATATTCAATACCCTAATAGACATAGATGCCTGTATCATTGGACAGCTAATCGAGCTATAAAGTCATTTCTGTCGCACTTAACAGCTTATTTCCATTATCGTGATACATGCTTCAAAGTGAATATAAAGCTTTTAATGGAAATTGGGAACGCATGTCGTGTACCTGCAGCAAAGAAGATTCATGGGTAACTACGATTCGGATTTCATACATTTCCTTGGGACTACAAAAACAACTTCCTTGAAGCATTTAATGGAATGCTATCGAAGCAGGAATCGTAATGTGAGGAAATCCTTATTCAACAGTCTATTAAGTTATATCTCCGTCTGTTTTGATACATATATGAACCATGTTCGTCTGTCTATGAGATCAATCATCTCCCTTTCCAAACATCTTTCATCAAGTATGTGGATACGTGTATGCATATATGCATGTATGTATGTACGTACATACCTATGTATGTATGTATGCATGCATGCATGCATGCCTATATGTATGTATGTATGTATGTATGTATGTTTGTTTGTTTGTATGTATGTATGTATGTATGTATGTATGTATGTATGTATATATGTGTGTGTGTGCATGTTATGTGTGTTTTACATGTATGTATGCCTGCATGGATGCATGTTTGCTTCCATGTGTGTATGTATGTTTGTTAGTACCTATGTATATGTGTATGTACGTATTATGTATTCATGCATGCATTCATGTATGTATGAATACATGCATGCACATGAATACATGCACAGATGCATGCATGTATGCATGTATCATGCATGTATGTGTATGTACTTATGTACGCATGTATGTATGTATGTATGTATGTATGTATGTATGTATGTATGTATGTATGTATATATATGTATATGTATGTATGTATGTGTTTATGTATGCTTGCATGTATGTACATTCACACATGCATGTAGTATGGAGAAGGTTGAACACTTCCAAAAGTGATAAACATAGACTCAAAACTTGTATTCTCTAGATTACTTCCATTGATTGCAACTCTTAAGAATGGCTCACCTTAATTTGTGTGTAAGTGACATTGAAAAGTATTGCCAAGTTATCAATGGACAACCTTCATACGAATTGAATGCACATTTTTATTCAAAGTTAGAAGGCCTCCTCTTCGTACTAGTAGCCATTGCATTTGGTGTTGACTTTCATTGGCGGATGCATATATTTCTATCTTCATGAAAAGAACATAGTTCCAAAGGTAGAATAAAAAATTATGATAAAAAATAATAATTATTTAAATGCTAGTCTAATTTTTAAACATTCCAAAATATGCTTTTATGCCATGCTTCATTCTTAATCTCATCAAATAATATGTGGTCGGCAATGGTGATTGTGATGAGAATGAAAGAAATTGGCATACATGTTTCATTTGACAAAACGAAGATGGCATCCATGATGGAAATGATGAATTGTTTTCAAATGACCCTTATCATTTCATGATATCAAAGATTATATCAAAGACTTTTGAGTATTATTTAGAGTATTTGTGGAAGTGTGCAAGGGATTGTGTGTTTATGCATATAAAAACTACCAGTAAATTATTTTATTAAATAATTAAAACTATATTTTGTTTTGATTTTGTGTATGTGACTCTTGTTTCTTGGTAGGAACTAGTTTTTAATATCAAGGTAAATGTTTATAACTTTGCATTATTTCAATAGGATGTTAATATTTGTATGTGGATATATTGGTTGGTGTCTATACATATATCTATTTTATATCTATTTTGTTTGGTGTACATAAATCTGAAAAACTTGGTTGATTTTCACATGTTGGTAGCTCCCTTATGTGTATACCTTGTTTGATGTCTTATTGTCTTGGTTCATGTGAAGAAACTCCATGTCTTCCATAAACATACATGCTTTGTTATGTGTCCATAAATTATTCATAATTATATCTGTATAATTTGGTTGATGCCCACACAACAAAAGATTCTTGGTTGTGTCCAAAGATGTTAAAATTTTGGTGGATTTCTATAAATTATTTAGCCTTGTATGTGTAAGTCTTGGTTTGTTATTTCACACATTTTCTACTTGGTAACTTGAACATCTACACCTTGGATTATGTTTGTAAATTCTTTTGAGTCATATTGTTGATATATTTAGGTAGTGACGTGTGTGAACACACTAGGATTGTCGCGGCACTTTTTTCCCTCTTTAGGACGTTTTTTTCCCCTGGCACCATGAGGCTCATGCTGCTTACTTCCAAACAGTTGGAGAGTGAGCACATGAATGAAGGTGATTCTATGGACAATTTTCTAACAAAGTGCAAGGATTTGAAGGAATAATTGATTTCTGTTGATGAAGTCCTTCTTGATAGTTCACTTGTGCAGACTGTTCTGAATGGTCTTCCTAACTCATATCAAAGTTTTGCTTCTACTCTTCGTTTGATGATGAAAGGCAATCCAAATGCCTTAACATTTGAAGAGTTAGTTTTTGTCTTGTTGCAGGAAGATTAGTCTAGGCAAAATAGATCTATTATGCATGTTGCAGATCAAGCTTTCCCAGCTAGTCAGAAAGGCAAAGGAAAATGGAGCTCTTCTACTAGTAAGCAAAAATTTGCTAATTTTGCACAATCGAAGAAGGATTACAAAGATGAGAAGAAATCAAAAAAGCAGAAATTGTTTTGCAAATACTGTAAAGCAAATGATCATGTCATTAAGAGATGTCCAAAACTGGCTGCTAAAGAAGCAAAGAAGAAAGAGATCGGAGTGGTTAATGCAAAGGTCTCTACATCGAAAACACAGTCTGCTAATCTTGTGCAGGATGAAGAATGGGTGTTTATGGCCCATCTTCTCATGATAAGTGCATATCAACAGTAGACTTAGATGTTTGGTACTTTGATAGTGGGACGACCAAACATATCACCTCGCAGTGCAATTTCTTCTCTTCATTTGAGCCTTCCCCTATAGGGAATATTGTTACATGCGCCAATGCCTCCTCTTATCCTGTTATGGGAGTTGGTAAGATCATTTTGACCACTATTGATGGTATTTCTTTTACATTTTTGGGTGCTTTATTTGTGCCAGGGATCAAGAAGAATCTGTTATCAGTTTCAGCTTTAGCTAAGATTGGCTTGATTGTGAAATCTGTTGATGACAGGCGTACAGTTCATGATCTGTCAAATGGCAACGTGATTATTGCTTCTGGCATTTTATGTCGTGCGCTGTATAAGCTCATAAACTATGAAAATTTGTGAATGATTCGACATGTGTAGTACATGATTCTCAGGCTATGTCAAATTCTAAGCTTTGGCATGCATGCTTTGGTCATTTGAATTTTGCTAGTTTGCTACGCATGTAGAAATCTGAAATGGTGTCCTCTTTGCCCAAACTTGAGGCATCCAAAAAACATGTCTATGAAGGTTGTATTTTGGGCAAAATATAGCGTTCTTCGTTCCCAAAAGATGGTTCAGTTTGGGCTACTTAGAAATTGCAGCTTGTTCATAGTGATGTCTGTGTTCCTATGCAGACACCCTCTTTTGGCAAACAGTTTTTGGTTTCGACTGAAAATTTGTCAGAATGTAAAATGGGCACCCTCCGTTCAGATCAAGGGGGGGAATATATGTCTTCCGACTTCAATGCATTTCTGGCTGAATGTGGGATAAAACATTAGTGTACAGTGTCCTATACACCTCAATAGAATGGAGTTGTTGAACGGAAGAATAGGTCATTCATGGAGATGGCGAGGTGTATGGTCAATAGTCAGGCTTTACCACATAGTTTTTGGCTTGAGGCTGTTATGTGTGCAACATATGTACTTAACAGGTGTCCTACTAAAGCACTGCAGTCTATTGCTCCATATGAAGCAATTGCATGATAAAACAGGTTGTCTGGCATATACATTAGTGCCTGAACAACATCGCAAGAAATTGCATGATAAAGTAATAAAATGTATTTTTGTCGGGTACAGTTTTGAAAGCAAAGGTATCGCGTATCATCCATAGACTAAACACATTTTGGTTAGACATGATGTTTTTGGGGAAGATGCTATTCAACCCTTACTTTCGTGTATGAAGGAGACATCTGTTAGCTCGAAAGACATGTATGATGCTTTGTTGCCTCTTTTTACAGGTGGATAGTCTAGTGCTGGTTCTAATGAGGCAACTTCTCAGCTTTTGCACGTTTCATGTGATGATGCAGATCATTCCATTTCTGATGTAGATTTACATGATGCACTTATTGATGAGAGAGCTGATATTAAGCAAGAAAAAATTATGCCAAAATGGCTAGTGCAAGCTTTGCGTGACAGCAAATTAGATGCACCTCTATCATATCGTACTCATTCAGGCTCTCATAATGCCTCTTTTGCATCAGATTTCTATGCTATGGCTGCATCCAGTCTCTGTGATGAGAATGAGCCTGTTTTGTTTGATGAAGCACAAAATTCAGAAAATTGGATGGCTGCTATGCAATCTGAATATGATGCTATAATGAAGAATGGTACCTGGTATTTATGTGACTTGTCTCTTGGCAAGCACGCCATTGGCACTAAGTGGGTATACAAGCTGAAGTGTAAGCCTGATGGAACAATTGACAGTTATGAGGCTAGACTTGTTGCAAGGGGTTATGCGTAGGAAAGAGGCATTAATTTTGATGAGATCTTTGCACCTACATGCCGAATGACTACTGTTCGTAGCATCTGTGCACTTACAACTCATCATGGTTGGAATGTACATCAGTTGGACATTAAAACAACATTTCTGAATGGTGACTTGCATGAAGAAGTGTATGTTGTGAGCCCCATGGCTTTGTATAGAAAGGGCATGAAAACCAGGTGTGCAAGTTAAAGAAGGCATTATATGGTTTAAAGCAAGCGCCACGTGCTTGGTATGAATACACACCAAAACAACATGCTCATAAATTGGAGAAAAGAGGATATGGATCCCTGATCATTAATAGAATTTCCACTAGTGGAGTGCGGTTCTATTGGCCACACTAGAAGGTGACATCTTGCCAAACTATATTAGTGGATGTAGAGTCAAGTCGTATCAAGAACCTCTTACAAAGGATATGTTAATGAGACTCAACACTGCTAAGAAGCAAAAAGCAGAAGAGTTATGGGTTAGAGAGGAACCACATGCAGAGGCTAGAGTGCATTAGGTGAAATAAGTTAAGGCGACAAGGCTTCAATGTCAATCCCAATGCCCCAAGATATCACATGGCCATGTGCCAAACTTCAGGTGCAACTGCTCCTCGAATAACTGACCGATGTCCCTTTGTGACCATAGAGGTAGGACAAGGAAAAAATGTAAGGACTGTGAGAGCATTGATTGACTTTGGTGCAGTAACTAGTGCAGTTAGGCTTTCATACTACCAAGACTTGCAATTGAACATCAATTCCATAGAAGCCTATCTCATAGGATTGGGAGGTGTGGAAACCCCTTTTTTGGGCAAGGTGGAGCTTCCCATCTACCTTCAAGTTGTCCCAATGAGAGTCAAAATGCTAGTGTCCGAAGATGAGGATCTTATAGAACCACTTGTCTTGGGTTAAGATTGGATTTATGACCATGCAGTCAACTTAAACCTCAAAAGTCACCTTCTTCAAGTTTGGGTACATGAATAGTGCATTACATTAGAATTAGGGAACTACATGCTCACAAATCCAGGTGTCACACATTCTCTTAGTCCTTTTAAGACTAATCTTATATAAGAAGATGCTGTATGTGTCAAAAGCTCTATGATGCAGAAGGAGCCAATCATGGAAGAACAAGCTCGAAAGCGAGTGGATCTCTCTTCTTCTTCAAAGACTAATGTAGCCACAATAGTTCCACCGCAAAGTCAAGCACAACAATTCAAGACAATTGCTATATCAAATAGAAAGACACCATTCAACAAGAAAGTAGTTCCGGGCATGAAGCAGATCTGGGTACAAAAAGGAGGACAACCACCAACCTTGCCCCCACAATTCCCATCCAAGCAAGCCAACCAGACCGTAAGATGGACGAAGAAACTAGGACAAGCTCAACCACAAAATATCCAACAAGTTTGGGTGCCTAGGAAATTAGCTGTAGCTCAAAAAGGGCGATTACACATGTGGGTTCCCAAGGAACTCTTACATGCACAAAACCATATGTTCTCCCACACGAGTAAAGTCTCAACAAAGAACTCAAGGAAAGGCAAGGGTTAGAACGAGGAACAAAGAGCCAAAGAAGATCACCTCACCTCGTTGGCAATAGTCAGAAGACAATCATTAAGGGTATGGGTTTGGAAGCCAAAAGCACCAGCGGCCCCTACAAAACCAAAGAGCCAACCACAAGGGACACATGATTCAAGAAACCATCCAAACATGAAGCGGCCAAAGGTGATCACTACGCAGTCAAACACTCTTCTCAAATGGATCCCCATAAGCAAGAATGATCAGTTGTCATTCAACAATCAATCGCTTACAGCATTTCAAGGTCTAATGGATACCTCCAACAAAGACAACATCAACATCTGCAAGTAACATCGAAAGCCTCGACGAGCGAAAACCATGTGCTCCTTGCACAACCTTGTCTGTTGCACCACTTAGGTCATGCATTTACAAAGTATGCATTAATGTAGGGCCACATTACATGGCCATGCATAGACACAATTGAGAATCCTAGGCACATGAGACACATTTGATGTATGTACATTATTTTATTGATACTAACATCTTTCTTCATGTTTGGTGACATTGTTTCAGAGAGAGAGAGAGAGAGAGAGAGAGAGAGAGAGAGAGAGAGAGAGAGAGAGAGAGAGAGAGAGAGAGAGAGAGAGAGAGAGAGAGAGAGAGAGAGAGAGAGAGAGAGAGAGAGAGAGAGAGAGAGAGAGAGAGAGAGAGAGAGAGAGAGAGAGAGAGAGAGAGAGAGAGAGAGAGAGAGAGAGAGAGAGAGAGAGAGAGAGAGAGAGCTTGTTCCCAGGTTTGGCTCATGGAACATGAATGAATCATGCTTAGTTGAAGGTGGAATCGTTGATGACTGGGCATTTATCACTTTGGATAGAAGTGTGTCTAGATTAGTAGACGATATTATTGCTACCTTATCTCTAGATGTCCAGAACTTGGCATGAATAGGGCATCCACAACTATTGTTCCCCCTTACCATGGTAGGAGGGAAGAGCTTGAAGGTCCGCAACTTGAGCGATGCTTAACTACTGTATGTACGAGAGCATCCAAGGAGATATTTGCAAGGGGTAGTTATGGTACCCTGCAAATCCATGTATGTATATTGGGTGAGAGGACTCTTGCTTATGGTGAGCTAAAGAGACTATGTGAAACTAAGCTTGGTGTAGTTACCCAATGCTGTGTGTCAAGGAATACAAAGAAATTCAAGTCTCGGTATCTGGAAAAGTTGCTTTGAAGAGAGGGGACAAGACCAAGCACTCGAAGAATCTTATCAGTGGACCATCAACAAGGGCATTCATCGACAACGATAGACCATACCATGGTCCATCACAATGACGTGTGTACAACACGAAGAGATAAACATCGATCGACCATTCACCATGGTAAGAATCCTTACTTGGTCAACACCATAACATGATAGATTAGGAAACCGCTTCATCAGCATACCCTTGAGCAGTTACCTTAAGACCTCCACTTTTCGCACCACATTTCTTCTAATGCATTTTCCGAGTATGCATGCATAGGGCCACATTACAAGGCCATGCACAAGGCACATACTTTCTTCAACCCATGCACTGAAACACCAGCCCATTACTCATTTATGGATTATGAGCACTTGGCATGAATACTATGAATATCATCTTTGAAAGATCTAGAGGACATTAAGGTTACAACCACAATAGTAGGGAAGCAATCCACCCCTGATAGCTTCTCCAAATCAGCATGGACAACCTCTTTTGAGCACCTAGCAACTTTGGAAAGCTCACAAATATATCTTCATGCAAGAATCCAAGGATGAAATACATACCAAGGAACTACAACTTGCAAAGGCTCGCAGGGACAAATGAAGAACCGAACAACCAAGCCTGCTACATTTGGAAGACAGATGGCTCTTGTTCATAGAGGATGGTCACTACCTCTCAAAGCAGTACATGGAACAACCACTACAACAAGGGTCTTTCAGTGACGATAGACTCGAGAGGGGGGGAGTGTTGGCACTCAAGGTCAAGCACAAGGCAAAGGAATTCTTCAAAGAAGTGGATACACAAGAAGAGGAGCAAGTAGGGAGCTCCAAGAAGCACACGTCAAATTTCCAAAATAAATCCCTATAAAAATAGTGATTTTTATCACTAAAAACCATTTTAAATATCATTTATCATTTTTGTAACTCCACTTTGTTCAAGCCGAGGAGTCCTCAAGCTTGAGGAGTATTAGAAGTAGCTACCCACAAATTTTCATAATTTTTAGAGTCCGTTTGAGCCCTCAAATAAGCCATGGAACCTAATTTTTAACTAGGCCAGACACTAGGTCTGGACAAGGCCAAAACTAGTCAAAAAACTATAAAGAGAGCTAGAGAGATCATTTTTGTGGTTAGCTTGTTTGATATTAGCTTCTTAGTAGTTTGTGAGAGACTTGAGCTTTTGTAAGAGAGTTCCTTTGCAATAGAAAACTTTCCATTGTTCCTCTCTTTGCTCTTACCGTGTGCGCATGTGTGTGTATGTGTGTGCATGCTTGTGTGCTTTCACTCACACACTTGTGCCTTCATATGCTCACGGTCTTCATAGCAATCCTCGCATCTCCACAGATTGACAAGTAAAGGAGGTGCCACTTACACTTGAGCTACACCCCACCACCAACTTCACCTATACACACCTATCCATTAGGCACAACATCCACACTTCCCATTCCCCACTCCCATTCCCTTGCCTCAACCACGATACACACTACATCTTCATCTATAAATAATGCATTTGATACTATGTTTCAGTGTATGTCACAGCTAAGAATATAGTACATGTAGCTAGAAGAACATAACAACAGATTACACGCACACTCGAAAAGATTACGACAACGCATCGTTACATTGGAGAAAAAAATTGAAAGTCTCCAAACGTAGTTTCATACATTATAGGAGGCGTATAGCATATTGGAAGCAAAGTTGCAAAACACCGACAAAGAGTCCTTGCAACTAGTCGAAGGTCACACACAGATGGAACAAAACTCAAAACTACATTGCAAATTGGCACTATTACAGAGCCACCTCGTCGCAGCCCATGAAGAAAATCGATGGCTCCAGACACAAAATCAAGAAAATCTAGCTGTAGCCATAGAGAATACACCTGGGGCACCCATCAGTTCGTCAAAATTTCAAGCTGTACGCCCAGAGAACATCAAAGTCATACTCAAAGGCTATGCTAACTTGCTCGAAGCACATGATAAATTATCAAAAGAATTGGATCAATTACAACAGCAAGAAATGTCAGCTACTACAGTTGTCCCTCCAACCACCGTATCAACCTCTTCCACCATTACTAACTAAGAAGCACTACATGAACTCAAACAACAAGTCAAAGAATTACAAGCGTGACTCTTGCAATACGAAAGGCCACCATCCCCACCGGAGGCCTCCGTAGAAGAAGAAACCATCTCAATTTCAGTGGCACAAATGTTTGAAGATGACTATGACCCTCAACCCATTCCAGGTGGATGGATAACAGATGAGAGCCAAGATACATTCGAAGCGCCACGACCCCATGGTTAAGACAAGTGGAAGAAATGGGGAGTACTCATGAAGAGCGCACGCTGGTGCAAAATCAGGCAATGTGAATCATAGAAGAAAGAGTGTACAATCAAGCTATTTCAAATACTTGGCACCCAAGCATCTCATCACATCATCAAAACTTCAGTACCGATCCTACTATGTCATTCTTGCAGATTATAATGCGGAAATACAGAGAGTCATAGGGAAGATCCCCACCTTCGCAACCCAGTTTCAACCTGAGGACCTACCACTAGAGGCACAGAAAGGCAAGATCTATCAATCGACATGGCGGAAAAAGCTCTTAGAGACTTACCTTGAAATACTACGTATGTGGAACCATGCACCTCTACATCTCATTTACAATCCATGCTATGGTCAAGTTCCACGATGCAGATCATGGAAAGCGTTCAATATTAAAGTACAGAATAATGCATAGTGTAAAGAATGGCTTAATTATCCATACATTGTGCCACTATAGGGAACATCCTCCATTGCGTACATGATGGCCACCATCCGACACTGGATCCCTTGCCTAAAGCCAATGCCAGATGTAGCTGCACAAATGATGCTAAAGATTTTGGATATGATGCAGATCGTGCTCAAAACTTTCTACAATACAGAAGCACCACAAGTAGCTCTACGACTACAATACAGAAGCACCACAAGTAGCTCTACGACTACTGGGCTTCACCAATGGGAACTACGACTTAGTGTACGACTTGAGCACTACCCCAAGCATGAGAGTCACCTATGCTTGGCATACACGTATAAAATACCTCCCCACATGTTACAAACAGACCTTGGAAGACATGTTCAAAATAGGATTCTGGGAATATCACTCAGAGGTGTTCGCACCAAAGCTCACGTGCTTCACTTATTCGCATGTGAGCAGGCAATGTATTCTTAACATTACACGACCCCCCTGCCTGATATCCCCAAGGCCATCAATTGGGATGCCTTGCAAGCAGATTAGACGCGAGGGTTAAGGCTCAATGAACACCAGCTGGCCACTAATGTCATCCAGTATTATATCGACCACCCTACAGAACAGAGGTCTGTCAAGGGCGACAAACGTTAGAGAGGGGGAGTGTTGGCCTACAAGCAATGAGGAGATAAAGCTTTCAAGTACAATGCAGCATATAAGAGGACCCAATCATTTTTTGTCATAATTTATTTTCAATCGAAGTCATTTTCATCACTACACAAACATTGTAAATATTGTTTTTGATAGATTAGACTCCATTTTGTTCAAGTCGAGGAGTCGTCCAACTTGAGGAGTATAAGAAGTACTTGAGTATCAATTTTCAAAATTTTTTGATTTTGTTTGAGCCCCCAAATATGCTGTGGAACCTTCTTTTTAATTAGGCCGGACACTAGGTCTCGATAGGGCCAAAGCTAGTCAAAAAACTATAAAAAGAGCTATAGAGCTCATTTTTGGGGTTGGCTTGTTAGAGTTTTGAGCTATTGTAAGAGACTTTTTGAGTAATATAAAAAACTCCAGTGTTCCTCTCTTTGTTCTTGCCTTGTGTGCACATGTGTGTGTATGTGTGTGCATGCTTGTGTGCTGCTCACTCATGCACTTGTGCCATCACTTGCTCATAGTCATCATACTATTCCTCACATCTCCACGGATTGACAATTATGAGGTGGATCTCCTCACGTTGGTACTTGCCATTGTGCTAGAGTGAGAGTAGTGCTACATAGACCTCAACAGAATGGAGTTGCTAAAAGGAAGAACACATCACTCATGGAGATGGCAAGGTGTATGATCAAAAGTTGGGCTTTACCACATAGTTTCTGGCTTGAGGTTGTTATGTGTGCAGTATATGTACTGAACAAGTATCCCACTAAAGCATTGTACTCTATAACTCCATATGAGGCTTGGCATGGCCGCAATCCATCTATTACTCACATGCATGTCTTTGGTTGTCTAGCATATGCATTAGCGCCTGAACAACGTACGAAATTAGATGATAAAGTAGTGAAATGTATTTTTATTGGGTACAGTTCTAAAATCATAGGCTATAAACTATATCATCCACAAAACAAACGTATTTTGGTTAGCCATGATGTTGGTTTTTGTGGAAGATGCTATTCAGCCATTACTTTCATGTACTAAGGAGACATCAGTTAGCTCCAAAGATATGTATGACACTTTTCTACCTCTTTTTACAAGTGGATAGTCTAGTGATGGTTGAAATGAGGCAATTTCTTAGTCTTTACATGTTTCACGTGATGATGCAGACCATTCCATTTTAGTGGTATAGACTTTGTGAGATAGCAAATTAGATGTACCTCTATCATATTGTACTCATTGAGGCTCTGATAGTGCTTCTTTTGCATCAAATTGCTATGCTATGGCTTTTTCTAGTCTTCATGATGAGAATGAGCCTGTTTTGTTTGATGCAGCACAAAATTCAGAAAGGTGGATGGTTGTTATGCAATTGGAATATGATGCTATTAAGAAAAATGATACTTGCTCTTTATGTGACTTGCCTCCTGGCAAGAAGGGCATTGGCACGAAGTGGGTATACAAGTTAAAGCATAAGCTTGATGGAATAGTTGACAGGTATAAGGATAGGCTTGTTGCAAAGGGTTATGCTTAAGAAAGAGGCATTGATTTTGATGAGAACTTTGATCCTACATGCCGAATGACTACTATTCATAGCATCTATGCACTTGCATCTCATTGTGGTTGGAACGTACATCAGTTGGACATTAAAACTTCATTTCTGAATGGCGACTTGCATGAAGAAGTGTATGTTTTTCAGCCCTGTGTTTTGTGTAGAAAGGTCATGAAAGCAAAGTGTGCAGGTTGAAAAAGGTGTTATATGGTTTGAAGCAAGAACCACATACTTGGTATGGAAAGATACGTGCCTACCTAATTGCACATGATTTTGAAAACAATCCAACTGAGAGCACCTTATACGTTAAGCATGTAAATGATGTGCTTTTAATCATTGTTGTCTATGTTGATGGCATGGTGCTCACTGGTCCTCATGAGAAGCATATTGCTGATTTTAAGGCTAATTTGCATACCTCATTTGAGATGCCACATTTGGGGAATTTGCATCATTATTTGGGAATTCAATTTATGTGAGTTGATGTGGAATAGCTTTGTGTCAAACAAAATATATTGACACATTATTGCTGTGTTTTGTCCTTGAAGACTACAAACCTATGGCCACTCCTATGGAAACATGTTTACAATTGATGGTAGGTAAATAAGCACATCTTTCACTACTTGAGTGGTAACCGGATACTTGGATTGTTTTATCCCAAGGGGAGATCACTACCGCTAGAATTACATGCTTTTTTTGACTCTGAGTGGGCTTGTTGTCATGACACTCTTGTGTCCACCAGTGGTTTTTTCTTCATGCTTGGTAGCTCATGCATCTCTTGGTTGAGCAAGAAGCAGCCTACTATGGCCACCTCTAGTTGTGAGGCTTAGTGTAGGGCCGCATTTACAACGATTGTTGAGTGTGTGTTACTCACATGCGTTATGGGTTCCATCACTGCCAGGGGGATTTGTTGATATATTTAGGTAGTGATGTGTGTGAACACACTAGGGCCATTGGGGCACTTTTTTCCCTCTTTAGAAGGTTTTTTGCCCCCAGCTTGTATATATGTCTATAACCCTAATGTGTTACTTATCTTTGTACATTCTCTTGGTAATACATTCAGTATTGTGTGTTTGTTCCAAGCTTCTTCTTCTTCCTCGTGTTGTTTGTGTGCTTCCACAGACCTCAATTTCCAACATCTTTATCTGCCCCTTCTCTCCTCTTGTGCACATTGTATGTGTGTGGTATATGTATCTATCCCTCACCTCTCGATAAGGTTTCTTATATACTGATATTGTCTCCACTTGTCATGCTATATCATGATGGTTTTGATTGCCCGATCTGTCCATTTGCATGAGAGAATTATACTCAGGTCTTGGATTTTCACCCCCAGGAAGGGCATTATAGATGGTGACCTTAGGCTGGCAACATGAATGTTGGTTGAGGTTAATGCTTCACTTTTCAATGCTCATATGTAGTCAAAATACTCACAGGCATGTAATAGTATTTGGGTGAACACTGATCTAGACTGATTGGTACTTTCTTTTGGGACCCATAGGTGCAATCAACTAGAGTCGATATCATCGTCTAGAATTTGTCTGATTGTGTTCATAAAAAGACCTTCTTGTGATAATTTTGTATTCTAAACATCCACCAGATGTACACTACCATAGCCTTAAAACTTAGTGAACGAAACTGCATCCAATATATGTCGTGGTTTTCCATTCATGTTTATCCCATATCATAATGAACATTCTATATTCATTTTCCTAATAATCTTTAAGAGGTGAGTTCCATTCCATATTTAAAAAACATTTCTCATTCACTTATGGGCTTTAAATGCATCACTTAGGTGAGCGAATGCATGCACCTTTCTATGTGCATATGGATCACCTCTTCAATTTGAAATGCATATCTATATGCATTTCTTAGCATGGAAAATTAAACAAATGAAAATGAGAAAATTGGCAGTAGTACTTACCTTTATCAAAGACACTTCCACCCTTTTTATCCTTGTATAATGAGGCTTATCCACTTGGAGATTTTGAACTTGAAATTGAAGAGTTGATTCATTCCATCTCTTCTACCTTTAGCATCCTTTCTCGGGCATTTTACATACTTATTGTATATCCAAACTAAGCATTTAGGCTTACCAAAGCTCTAAAGTTCCCTTATGCATGCTAGCTCATATATGAAATGATTTCCAAGCTCATTTAATGAATGCCGTATTTAAAAATAGAACTAATCCTATGCATATTCAATGAATGCCGATAATTATATGGAAACTTTTCTAAATCTTTGATGGTAAAAGTACTCTATGTACTACAACTCATGTAGCTTGATAAAAAATTTCTTTCTATAAAGAAGACATTTTCTAAATTTCTTGATTAAAAAAAAAAATTTCTTTCTATAACGGAATCATATATTGGACATTTCTTAAACATGCATTTGCATTCTATGATGTATCATTATATTATTTCAAAACAATGCAAGTGGAGAAAACAATTCTTATCTTTTGATTGATGCTTGGAAGCTGTGCTTTGATGATGTTGAAAGTATGGATGCTAAACTCTTACTTCAATGTCCGTACTTCTCCTTTGTCCTTCATCCCAAAATTGTACTTGAAGTTTAGTGATTTGGATCTGTCTTCCATGAGACAATAAATCATCTTCTTCATCCTTCCACTAACTCTCTTATCAAATCTTGTTCTTATGCCCAAAACTTGGGCTGAAATGAGAATGGAAATATGGGTTTTAATGTGTATTTGGCCTATGCAGGTCACATTGTGATTGGGATTAATCCCATACATCATGTAAAACTGGCTTGAAAGCTCTATATAAAGAAGGAGTGCTTAGTTGTTTATCCAACCAAGAGGAAGAGCTAGGCAGACTGCCTCACAACTCTAGATGTGTTCACATTTGGAGTGCGCTAGGATTTCCTATTGAGTACCTTAATCGACCACCCCACACTTGTGAAGATGTTCTAGATGGGAGTATATCTACCTCTTATGGAGGGCTCGTAAACTCTTTTGCAGTTGGCTACTGGGAAAGTAAGTGAAATATTTCAATAGTGATGCACCTCAATGGACTCTCCTTCTTGAGAGCTACACGAGGATACCCTCGACATAGAAAACTTAGATCCAAACACCACATAGAATACTCCACACAGAGCCTGTAGAATACGTAGAAAACACACTACAAAGAGAGCACAAACACAAATTTCTTGGGTGTTACAAATGTGGTCAATTTTATAGTTTGTGGCTGACTAGGCCACCATATATTTTATTAAAGAACATATACAAAAGTTTCCAATAGCCATTTGGCCTTTCACATGGGCACTAAGGATAATAATCTCCCACTAAAGGCCAATATGGCCAAAGTGTCTATGGGAGAAACTAAAGAATGATGATAAAGAATACTTAAGCATAAGTATTCAAACTATAGTAAGTATGTAAGATCATGGATCAAGTAAACCTCATCAAGTGACAATAGTGTCGAAAGCTATCCTATGGTAGATCTTTAGTCAAAGCATTTGCAACATTATCTGGAGTATGAACCTTCTCAAGAATAATGCACTCAGTGGCTAAGCAGTCTCTAATGAAGTGATAGCACACATCAATGTGCTTGGTCTTTGCATGATAGACCAGATCCTTAGCCAATAAAGCACTTGGAGAAGAGAAGTTAAATAAGTTTTTGAAGATGCTTGAAATATAGGACATGATGTTGAGCTTGAGTGGGAGTGTTGAGATATCAAGCCCGATCAACATATGATGATAGAGGATGAGAAGTATCCCTTTTTATTTCTCTAACATGTATAGTTGTTACACCAATATATGTTAGGGATACTCTATTGAGCTTTACTAGATTTTTCTACCAAACATGATGGCACATTTATTTCTTGCCAGCTCACTGATTCTCAAAAATTAGTGAGGGCACAAATTAAGCATGCAAATGTCATAGAAGATTATTCCACTAATGAGTAACTCATGGAGCAGCCAAATATGTGATCACATTTGATGGAACCAATAACAATAAATGTATTAATTGTCACATCTTGGAGGTTGTTAAACCTTACCTCATCGATGGTTTGATTGATAATGAATAATAGATTTTTAAAAGTTCCAACTAGGATCTATTATCAATAGGAAATATTAATATGTACAGATTCTACACAATATCTATGCTGTAATATCAAGTTTCCAACCACTCTTACAACTGACCTAATTAGTAAGCATGATGCTAGTATAACACATTGTTAGCGTGAAGGACTACCATGAAAAATGGTTATCAACAAAGGACAAATTGAGACCTAAATCTTAGAGACTAATGACTATACCAAATTAGTAAAGCTTTATTATGGATTGCTTGAGCCCTTCAGGACCAACCTGATCCCCCTTGTCACAAAATTCAAGGAGTTGTTTTCTTGGGATTGTGGATAATTAGCAGATAGACTCTTGGTTTCATTAGCATAGGATATTAAGTAACCCAAAAGCTATTCCATTATTTTAACAATATTACTAGATAAACCTAAATTATGTTGGAAAGCAAGACAAAAAAGGTTCTTGAATATGATCTTCCAATCTAGCCTATGGTGGTCTACAATGGACGTGGAAATTTTCCACCAGGTTTCTAAATGTGATACTTGCCAAAAAATGGGAGTAAATTATAAGAAATTATTCTCACAACAAAAAATTATTGAGGAAAGGTATTTAGGCTTAATGTATTTGGTCAAAAGTCTTGGAAGTTAAATTAAGTTTCAAGTTTGGGCTCAGGTGTGCCCCCACAAGGTGTAGAAGGTGCTTTTTCCAAATGAGTAACTATTTTAAACTAAGCTAGAGGAACTTGCAATTACTTATGATGTATACAATTCCATTAGAGCTAGTAATACCCTTGGACATAAAATATCACCCAAATCAAAGCCAATAGAGAAATACTCTTGGTATGCAATAATGCTCTATTTTTCAGATTATAGGATAATGCTTTTGGAGTTAAGCGAGTGAGGAAAAGCCTGACAATATGTAGGAGCATTTAGAATCATTATTGACAAAGATACTATGAGCATATTACAAGAATTTGGCTACATACAGGAGGCTTTTGCAAGAATTCAAGAAGCACACCAAGAACCTACAATAGGTCACTTTGCTACAAAATCAATGGTCAAGAAGATCCTCCAATCTAGGCAGTGGTGGCCTACAATGCACATGGAAAATTTCCACCAAGTTTCTAAATGTGATACTTGCCAAAAAATGGGAGTAAACTATCAAAATTTATCCTCACAACAAAAACTTCTACCACTAAACCTTTTCTACAAATGGGGTCTAGAATTTATTGGTGTGATCTCTAAGTCTACAACTACCACATGAAATATGTATAATCTAACATGTACTAGCTAACACTAGATGGGTCACGACATGCGTTATCAAGTGAGCCAATCGGATTGCTTTATTTAGAATTCTAATTAGAGAATCATTTCCTAAATTCACAATACCTCTAAAAATTTGTATCTAATAAAGTACCCATTTTATCTTCAAATAATACAAAATATTACTGAAGGATTTGCTATTAAGCATAAATCCATCTCTCCACATTAACCCATTTTTGCTTGGTTAGAAGCTTGAGGAGCCTACTCCATGCTCTTGGAAAGCTCATTTCTAATTCATGTGATACTCACTTTGAGTCTCTCACACCACTCCTACCAAGTTTGTTTCCAAGAATATACGCGACTACTAATATCTGTGCATGGCAAATTAGGAGACTCTACCATGATGACTCAAGGTGACTACCAGTTTGTGGCTTGACAAGTTGGGGGACCACCTAATTCTCCCTTCATCAAGACTAGGAGACTAGGAGATACACAGCTACTTCATCTCTTCATTGGTGACCCACCTCTACATTGTGCAACTAGAGTCCATCAAGGTGGGCTTTAGTCGGATCCTTGTCAAGGAAGTGTGACTCTTCTAGGGCGACTAGATCCCCTAAATTTCAAGAGGTGAATATTTCCTATAGGGAATTGTTGGCCAAAGAAGTAATTAATGGTGAAGTATTGAAGGCAAATGCTAGGTGTTACACTTACTCTAAGTAAAGATAGATGACACTAAGGAATATAGGCCTCGGGTGGCCAAAAAATATCGAATTTCCAAACTTGGGTACTAGCACCTCCTCTTTTGGGCATGACGTCTACTTTGCCTACTTTTGGAAGGACTACCGTGGGTAGATACTGATGGAGTAAATTTTTATTAGCTTTTCAGTCAAGTGTTACATTGTGAATTAATGCAAGGAATATCACCACCAAGATCTAGTGGTGTTCAAAGGTATCATTGGGGACCTAAAGGTGGTTGGATAGCAAAGCCATAATAAATCCACTCCACCACTTTGGTGTGTGTGGTAGTTAAGACTCGGATTCCACAAGACCACTCCTCTAGCCTCTAGGGTCTATATTAACAAAGATTTGGCACTCATTTGGGCTATCATCCTTCCCACATCTTGGATTACCATTAGAGAGTTATTGAGTAGCCTTGGCAAGTATCTCATAGTTCTTGATTTTTCTAGTCAAGTACTAGTCTCTAGAGTGCTTCTAATCTAATGTACTGCTCATTTGAATTATTTCTAACTTACTGTAACCATTCTTGGTCTAAAGAAATTGGTCTTCTTTCTCATCTATGTACCTGCAACTTTTCCATCTTTGTGTCCTTACTCTCAAGTAGTGTACCTGCAGACAAACATATCATAGGATATAATTCCCTAAGGTAGAACTCTCCTTGAGTAGAAGAAGTACTTGAACTAGGGTCATAGAGGCCTCTTTTATAGTTTGGAACTCTTCTATATTTTGATACTCTAGTACCTCCTCTATAGTTTGGAATGCCTGGTTGGGCCCTTGCATTTCTAATATGAGGTACCTAGTACAATAAGCAATTGTTTTTTGCATTATTTTTTCTTGATTTTGGCATCTTGTGAGTGGGTACATGACCCACACTCTAGTAGACAGAGAGCCTCTTCATGCACAAATGAGCCTCAAGAAATCAGCTCTATTGTTTGCTAGTCAACTAAACACTACTCTAACCTTAAATTTATTTATTGATTTAGCTTCAAAACCGCTCACAAAAGAGAAGCTTAGAAGGATGTTGTATTTCACTTTGGATACTTGAGAGGAAGCTCAAGCACCAATGGAGGACCTTTTGAATCTACTTTTAAGGTTGAACATTAAATTCCCTATGTTTAAGGAATCAACTTATGAAGATGCAAATAACCATGTAAGGAAATTAATTTCCTTATGTAGGGATCGTGGGCTTCAACATCGAGAGGATATGATGCTTGTGCTATTTCTTTCTACATTAGAAGGATTTAGAGATAAGTGGTACAACCAGTATGCAGAGGGGCACATCACCACTTGGGAAGCATTGAAGACTTAATTCTCACAAACCTTTCAACCAAGGAACTCTTCCGAGCAAGCCTTAGATCAACTCATGAACTCTTGAAATTAAGGCAACGTGAATCTTTTCATGAATTACATATTCATACTAGAGCACTTGTCTCCCAATTTCCACATGGCCCAGGTGATTCTCTAGTTACGAAATGAATAGAGAAGGCTCTTCCCCGATCATCGCAATAGAAGATTAAGGAATCTCTCATACTCGATGCCACACTAAAAGACTTTGTGGTAGCCACTTCGCGCATGGAGATTAGAATGCATTTTGAAGGAGGGACTGAAGCAAACTATGCTGTGAATCCTGACCCCATCGAGCAACTTGGAAGGGAATTAGAAGAGCTAAAGATGTAACAAAGTCAAAATGAGGAGAGGATTGTTCTATCACCCCCGCACAACAATCAAGATTTAGTGGCACAAATTTGCCAAGAATTGGAGGAGTTGCAAACCACTCATGACATCCAAAGGTAAGTTTATTGTACCACATGCAACAATAGTGTTGAATCCAACATAAAATACCCTAATAGAGTAAGTTGTCAATTTCATGACAAAGATGACCATGAGGCATGAGACTATTACTACCTCAAGGGATCCCAATAGAGAGGTAATGAACAAGTTCCTGACACCTTTTATGCTAGTACTTCAAATCTACATAACAGAGAGGAGAATCATCAGAATCGACCTAGATATAATAGATCTTCAATATGTTATCGTTGCAATGAATATGATCACGTTCAAAGAAAATGCCCTTTGCCTAAAGGTGCATCTCCTTGTCACATTGTCTCGACACCAAAGATCATTACACAAGGGATTTTACTCGCAATTGTTCTACTCCAATCCATATTATTGGAATCTCTCCAAAAGAAGAAGGTATGACTCCACAATCCTATGATGTTTCATCATCTGCAATACCTATGATGAGTAGGGCTAGGGAAGCGATGGCAACTCATGCACAAGAACAATAGGGAGTCCATGAAAAAGAAGAAGGCAAGAGCAATGATTTGGAGGATGGGGTGGCCATTGAAGAAGACTACAATACGTTGGATTTTGAGGTCTGCAAAAGTACACAAACAACACAAGGAAGAAGAAGAAGCTGAAGCACAACACACAATAGTGAATGTATTGCCAAGAGAATGTATAAAGATAAGTAGCATAGTATGGTAATAGGCATATATACAAGCCAGGGGAAAAAAACCTCCTAAAGACAAAAAAAAGTACCCCAGCTATCCTAGTGTGTTCACACATCAGTACCTAAATATATCAACAAATCCCCCCTACAAATGATGTGGTGAACAAAGAGTTGGCACTCATGTATAAGGAGTGCCAAGGTATGTGGAATCAATCCACAAAAGGAAGTAAGCCCAAAACTTTGTGGAAAGATTCAAACTTCTCCCTAGGCAAAGCCTTTGTGAAAAGGCCTAGAATGTTCTCCTATGTGGGCACATATGCCAAACTGATATCTCCAAGAGAGAACCTCTCCCCGACATAATGATAATGCACCTCAATGTGCTTAGTGCGAGCATGGAACACATGTTTCTTCACAACTCCCAATGCGCTCTTACTATCACTAAAGATGGTGGTGGTAGAAGTCTGACCAACACCCAAATCAACCATAAGGCATCTCAGCCACACACACTCAACAGTTGCTATGAAAGCTTCCCTATACTCAGCTTCACATTGAAGGTGGCCACAGTAGGCTGTTTCTTGCTCAACCATGATGTACATGAGCTACCATGCATGAAGCAAAAGCCACTACTAGACACACGAGTGTCATAACAACCAACCCAGTCAAAGTAAAAAAAAGCATGTAAATCTGGCGGTAGTGATCCCCCCTTGGGATAAAACAATCCAAGTAGCTGAGTACCACTCAAGTAGTGAAAGATGCACTTAACCCCCTGCCAATGCTTGACACTTGAACAATACATAAACATGCTTATCTGTGAGACAAAAAACTGGTCGAGTAATACATAATTAGTGAAAGGTGCGCTTAACCACCTGCCAATGCTTAACACCTAGGCCACACATAAACTTATGAGACATCAAACTGGCCAAGTAATGTGAATTGGCTAAATATCTAGCAGAATAATGCATAAGTACATCAAGAATCCAATGGTTTGCTGATAGAGAACACCATTAAATGCATCTCAAGCATCATGAAGAATCAATCACAAACCTATCTCCATAGGAGTGGCAATAGGTTTGCAGTCTTCAAGGCCAAGTCACTGCAATAATGTGTCAATATATTGGGTTTTACACAAAGCTATTCTGCCATCAATTTGCACAGAGTAAATGCCCAAGTAATGATGCAAATGCCCCAAATATGACATCTCAAATGAGGCATGCGAATCAGCCTTAAAATCAGCAATATGCTTCTCATGAGGACTAGTGAGTAGCATGTCATCAACATAGATAACAATGATTAGAAGCACATCATTTGCATGCTTAACATATAAGGAGCTCTCAATTGTACTATTTTCAAAACCATGTGCAATGAGATAGGCATGTATCTTTTCACACCAAGCACGTGGTGCTTGTTTCAAACCATATAATGCCTTTTTCAACTTGCACACTTTCAACCAGGAGGCAAGTCACATAAAGACCAGGTACCATTCTTCATTATAGCATCATATTCAGATTTTATAGCAGCCATCCAATTTTTTGAATTTTTTTCTTCATCAAATGAAACAGGCTCATTCTCATGACATAGACTAGAGGCCAATCACTACTGCCAGATTTGCATGCTTTTTTGGACTCTGATTGGGCTGGTTGCTATGACACTCGTGTGTCCACTAGTGGCTTTTGCTTCATGCTTCGTAGCTCGTGTATATCTTAGTTGAGCAAGAAGCAACCTACTGTGGCCACTTCCAGTTGTGAGACTGAGTATAGGGCAACTTTCATAGCGACTATTGAGTGTGTGTGGCTCAGACGCCTTATGGATGATTTGGGTGTTGGTCAGTCTTTTTCTACCACCATCTTCACTGACAGTCAGAGCGCATTGATAGTTGCGAGGAACCCTGTGTTCCATGCTTGCACTAAGCACATTGAGGTACATTATCACTATGTCAGGGAGAGGTTCTTTGCTGGGGAGATCAACTTGGCATATGTGCCCACGCAGGGGAAGAATACATTCTCTAGTAATACATTCAGTATTGTGTGTTATGCTCCAAGCTTCTTCTCCTTCCTTGTGTTGTTCACATGCTTCCGCAGATGTCTATCTCCAATAATTGGTATCAGAGCAAGTCGTCGCTTCATCTAGGGCGCCGTCGACACTCCTCCGATTGCAGTCTCAGAATCGCACGAATTTTGGTGAGCATACTCAGTGTGTTTTTGAGATCAAAACATCTTCGCTTTGAGGTGCCAAAATCACGATTTGAGCTCCTTTCGGCCTCGGAATGCACTATCGTAGTAGTTGTGTAGGCCATTTCATCTTTTTGTGCCAAACGTATATACCAGTTTCTGTTCGCCAGTATAAGCGTCTCGAAGTCTGTTACAGGTCTAGTGGAATTCGTCTGGGCAGTTTTGTTCAACTTTTTGAGATATAGTCAATTTTCTGCATCAAGGTATTTTAGTCACTAGCCATGGCTGAAAGCAGTGATGTATTCTGTATGTTGGCCGTTGAGGATAAGTTGGATGGTACCAACTACCCGTTATGGGCTTATATGATGCGACATCTATTGGTTGCAAAAGGATTGTGGAACATTGTGAAGAGTGTTGAAAAACGTCCTATCACACCTGCAACTGTTACAACTGCAGGTACAGAAGCTGAGACAAAAGGTGTCGAAGATGATGATATTCTACATATTCCTGTTCGTGCTGCGGTTTCTACTGCACCTACTGTAGAGCAAATTTGTTGGGATGGCAGAGATGCCCAGGCACATGCATTGATAGCTTTGCCTATCAAACGTGCCATTATTCCTCACATTCGCTCTTGCAAAATAGCTAAGGATGCTTGGGATACACTTACCACATTGTACCAAGCTAGGAATAAGGCTCGTGTTGCTTACCTCTGAAAACAGTTGGAGAGTGAGCACATGAATGAAGGTGATTCTATGGACAATTTTTTAACAAAGATCAAAGACTTGAAGGAACAATTGATTTCTACTGATGAGGTTATACAAGATAGCTCACTTGTGCATATCGTTCTGAATGGTCTTCTTGATTCATATTAGAGTTTTGCTTCTACTCTTCGGTTAATGATGAAAGGCAATCCAAATGCCTTGTCATTTGAGGAGTTAGTCTCTGTTATGTTGTAGGAAGATCAGTCCAAGCAGAATAGGTCCATTATGCATGTTGCAGATCAAGCTTTCCTGGCTAGTCAGTAGGGCAAAGGAAAATGAAGCTCTTCAGCTAGTAAGCAAAAATCTACAAATGCTGCACATTCGAAGAAGGAAGATAAAGATGAGAAGAAATTAGAAAAGCAGAAATTGTTTTGCAAGTACTGTAAAGGGAATGATCATATCATAAAGAACTGTCCAAAACTAGCTCCTAAAGAGGCAAAGAAGAAAGAGGCTAGAATGGTTGTTGCAGAGGCCTCTACACCAAAAACAGAGTTTGCTAATCTTGTACAGGAAGAAGAATGGGCGTTTACTACTGTTTGCAGTTTTGACTCATCTTCTCATGAGCAGTGCATGTCTGCAGTAGACTTAGATGTTTGATATTTTGATAGTGGGGTGACCAAACATATTACTTCGCAGCGCAATTTCTTCTCTTCACTCGAGCTTGCCCCTAGAGGGAATACTGTTACATGTGCCAACAACTCCTCTTATCCTATTATGGGAGTTGGTGAGATCATTTTGACTACTGCTGATGGTAGTTCTTTCACTTTGTCAGATGCTTTATTTGTGCCAGGGATCAAGAAGAACCTGTTTTCAGTTTCTGCATTGGCCAAGATTGGCTTGGTTGTGAAATTTGTTGATGACAGGTGTACAGTTCATGATTTGTCAAATGGTGATGTGATTATTGCTTCTGACATTTTATGTTGTGGGCTATATAAGCTCATAGACTATGAAAGATCTCTGAATGATTCCGCATGTGTAGTACATGATTCTTAGGCTATGTCAGATGCAAAGCTTTGGCATGCACGCTTTGGTCATTTGAATTTTGCTAGTTTGCTACGCCTGCAGAAATCTGAAATGGTGTCCTCTTTGCCCAAACTTGAGGCACCTAGAAAACATGTTTGTGAAGGCTGTATTTTGGGCAAAATGCAGCGTTCCTCATTTCCAAAAGATGGTTCAATTTGGGCTACTCAGAAATTGCAGCGTGTACATAGTGATGTCTATGATCCTATGCAAACACCTTCTTTTGGAAATTATCTCTACTTCGTGACTTTCATTGATGATTTTTCCAAGCATGCATGGGTATTTCCATTGAAGGCAAAGTCTGAAGTGTTCATGTGCTTCAAACAGTTTTTGGTTTTGGTTGAAAATCTATCAGCATGTAAAATAGGCACCCTCCGTTCAGATCGAGGGGGATTCTGGCTGAACGTGGAATAAAACACTAGTGTACAGTGCCGTATATACACCTTAACAAAATGGAGTTGCTGAACAAAAGAACAGGTCACTCATGGAGATGGCGAGGTGTATGGTCAAGAGTCATGCTTTACCACATAGTTTCTAGCTTGAGGTTGTCATGTGTGCAACATATGTACTTAACAGGTGTCCCACTAAAGCACTGTAGTCTATCACTCCATATGAGGCTTGGCATGATCGCAAGCCATCTGTTGCTCATCTGCGTGTTTTTGTTTGTTTGGCATATGCACTAGTGCCTGAATAACATCACAGAAAATTGGATGATAAAGTAGTAAAATTTATTTTTGTTGTGTACAATTCTAAAAGTAAAGGCTATCGTCTACATCATCCACAAAGTAAACACATTCTGGTTAGCTGTGATACTTTGCTGCCTCTATTTACAGGTGGACAATCTAGTCCTGGTCCTAATGAGGCAACTTCTCAGCCTTTGCAAGTTTCATGTGATGATGCAGATCATTCCATTTTTGATGCAGATTTACATGATGCACTAGTTGATGAGAGAGCTGATATTAAGTAGGCAAAAACTATGCCAAAATGGCTGGTACAAACTTTGCATGACAACAAATTAGATGCACCTCTGTCATATCATACTCGTTCAGGCTCTCATAGTGCCTCTTTTGCATCAGATTGCTATGCTATGGCTGCATCTAGTCTCTATGATGAGAATGAGCCTATTTCGTTTGATGAAGCACAAAATTCAAAAAATTGGATGGCTGCTATGCAATCTAAATACACACACATCCCTACTAATTGTAAATCCTTTGTTAGTGGGATTGTATAGTATATATCCCTTTTGGTTTTGATCGTAGCCAATGAATATACACCTTTTAGATTTTGGATCAAGCGTTCCTCTAATCTGTGAGGGTATATGTGCATAAGAAATGCACCCAAAGATTTTACAATGGTCTAGGGAAGGTCTCTTGCCATTCCTTGCTTCATAAGGTGTCATTCCATCCAAGGATTTTGATGGAAGCCTATTAATTAAGGATGTGGCTATGGAAACAACCTGCACCTCTTCAAGCTTCTACTTGTTTAGTTCTCAACCAATGCCAAATACTTCTTGAAACAAGTGAAGACTTCATCTTTATGCTTCATGAAGTAAAGAATTTTCCATCTACTATAGTCATCTATGAATGAAACATAGTACCTTGATCCTAAGATTGATGGCTCTCTGTTAGGACCCCACACATTTGTGTGCACAAGCATTTCTGTTGAATGGTTTCCTATGTGATTTTCCAAATTGGCATGCTCCACACTTGTAAATCATGTGTTGCTTGGACACATTTGGAATGCCAAGCACACTCTGACCCCTACATATTTGGTTTAGTGAATTCTTACCTATATGACCTAGTCTCTTATGCCATATCTCTATTCAGATAGGGTTTGATCTTTGTAATTGAAGAGTGCAATGTTTCTGGTATCCTTAACTTCAAATGTAAAGAGTCTACCATATTTCTCACCTTTTGCAATCCTCTTGAAGCCTTGTTGAGGGTCCTCCACATATGATCCATGCCTTGTGAATCTAACCTATAAGCCTTTTTGAACAATCTGCCCAACACTGATTAGGTTTTTTGTTATGGTTGGCACATATAATACTTTACTTAAAAGGTTCATGTTACCATCAAATGCTTTAACATTTCCAATCTTCTTAATAGAGTGCCTAGTGTCATCACCTCTCTGCACTTCATGCTTCCCTTTAGGTTCTTCAAGATTAGATAACAATGCTACATTTCCAACCACATGATTGGAACAACTAGAATCAATATAGAATAGATGCTCATCATCTTTACCTTGCTTGGATGTCATGTTCATGATCAACAGATAAACCTCTTGGTCTTCTCTATAGTTATTGTAGTCTCTTCTACCTCTGACACCTCCTTGATATTTGTTGTTGTTGTAGCCTTGGTTGTAATTATGATGGTAATTGCTTCCTCCATTGTTGAACCTTCCTCTGGATTGTCCATAGCCTCCTCTGTGGAAGACTCTTCCTCTCTGATTATTTGTGTTCTTGAAGCACTCATCTGTGATATGATTGGTCAAGCCACAGATATTGCAAGGTGAAAAGTTGTATGATCTCCCCCTGCCTTGCTTTCCTCCTCTGCCCCTACCTCTAGTACCTCTTCCTCTACTTGTGAAGTTCACTTGAGAGGTACTTGTCTCTTCTTCATTCCTTTTACCTTTGCCTTTATCCTTACTCTTATTTTTATCTAGGTAAAGGGTAGAAGATTGATTACCTTGAGAGTTACCTCCATTCTTGTTGACCTTTGTTTCATGTGTGAAGAATTTCCCCATCAATGTGTTGAGGTCAGGTATTTGCATGTCCATATATAGGTCCATTGCTGTAGTGAAAGACTCCCATTTGTCATCAACCCTGATGCCCTTTACGATTTGCCTTACTATCTGCTCCTCTTCTATTTCTTCTCCAATGCTCCCAAGTTGGTAAGCTACATCCTTCATCTTGGTCACATAGTCAGCTACACTACCTTGATTGCTTCTTAAAGGTTGTGAACTCCATCAAAAGCTGGTTCTTCCTAGCCCTTGTATTTGATGAGATGTATGAAGAAAGTACTTCCCAAGTCTCTTGGGAGGCTTTGCAATTCCTATTATGAGGTAATAAGAAATTAAATATTGAGTTAAGTATATAAGACCTAGCTAGAGCATCCTTTGCACACTAGCTAATCTTTCTTGCTCTTCTCTTGTAGGTTGAGTTTGCTTCTGAATATTGGCATTTCCTCATCTCCAGAGATGTATCAATATGAGCTTCTTCCTTGGAGATAAGATTTCATCCTTTGGGACCATGCTCGATAGTTTCCCTTGTCCAATTTGTCAATGAATGATGGAAATTCGTCTCCCATCTTGCTTTGATGTTGCTCTGATACCATTGTTGAAGGAGATGGTGGATAGTTTCCAGAGATGAAGTGGTGCTGCAAAATCTTGCTTCATACTAGCCAAGAACAAGTTGTGGAGAGTAGAGTAGACCCCTTGGGCTTCCCAACAATCACAAATAATCACCTAAATGCTTTGGAATATGATCCTTTAATCAATGGATCAAAACAGATGAGTATAAAATTCAACTATGAGGTAAGACTTGCTATTTTGGTCTCTACACGTTCAATAGACTAAACAGTGCTCTCAACCTGCTAGTAATTGATCAAATTCCTTTTGGAAGTATCTAACTGACTTAGATTGCTACCAATCTCAAGTTACTTCACTTGAAAGGATCGATTGTATTGTGAGATTTTGATCCATTTATATAGCTTGGAGTTGGAGCCAACTTTTGAATTCAAATTCAAGCTCTTAACATAAAGTGAATCCTAAATTTTAGGACTTACTTGCTCATCAATCAACTTCCATGTAATTCAAGATTTGATTCCTCCTAACTCCACGTGTGAGTAGTGCAATTAACATATGCACTTTTACAAGAATAAAAGTAAATTGTTTTTTACAAGGAAATAGTCATATATGACGATATGAAATAAATGCTAATTTTTTTCAAGTATGTAGGCTTGGACTACTTTGCACCAACAAAATTTGGGGAGTTAGTCTTTGTTCTGTTGTAACAAGATCAATCTAGATAGAAAAGGTCCATTATGCATGTTGTAGATCAAGCTTTACTGGCTAGTTAGAAGGGCAAAGGTAAATGGAGCTCTTCTACTAGTAAGCAAAAATCTGCTAATTTTGCACAATCAAAGAACGATGACAAATAGGAGAAGAAAACAAAAAACTAGAAAATGTTTTGCAAATACTATAAAGCAAACGATAATGTCATAAAGAGTTGTCCAAAATTGGCTACAAAAGAGGCAAAAAAGAAAGAGGCTCGAATGGTTGTTGGAGAGGCCTTTACACCCAAAATAGATTCTGCTAATCTTGTGTAGAATGAAGAATGGGCATTTACCATTGTTTGCTGTTATGATCCATCTTCTTATGAACAATGTATGTCTGTAGTAGAATCAAATGTTTGGTACTTTGATAGTAAGGCAACCAAACATATTACCTCGCAGTGCAATTTCTTCACTTCACTCGAGCCTACCCCTACAGGGAACACTGTCACGTGCACCAACAACTCCTCTTATCGTGTTACGGGAGTTGGTAAGATCATTCTCACTACTACTGATGGGAGTTCTTTTATATTGTCGGGTGCTTTATTTGTGCAAGAGATCAACAAGAATATGTTATCAATTTCATCTTTAGCCAAGATTGACTTGGTTGTGAAATTTGTTGATGAGAGATGTAGAGTTCATCATCTTTCAAATGGTCATGTCATTATTGCTTATGGCATTGTATGCCGTGGCTATAAAATTTGTGAATGATTCAGCATGTGCAGTGCATGACCCTCACACTTTATCAGATGCAAAGCTTTGGCATGCATGCTTTGGCATGCATGATTTGGTCATCTAGATTTTGCTAGTTTGCTATGCCTGCAAAAATCTGAAATGGTGTTCTCTCTGCCCAAACTTGAGGCACATGGTAACATGTCTATGAAGGCTGTTTTTTGGGCAAAATGTAGCATTCCTCATTCCCAAAAGATGGTTTAGTTTGAGCTACTTAGAAATTGCAGCTTGTTCATAGTGATGTCTATGGTGCTATGTAGACACCCTTTTTTGGAAGGTTTCTTTACTTAATGACTTTCATTGATGATTTTTCCAAGCATGCATGGGTTTATGTTTATGTGAAAGAAAAGTTCAAAGTGTTTATGTGATTCAAAAAGTTTCTAGTTTTGGGTAAAAATATGTCAGCATGTAAAATGGGCACCCTCTGTTATGATCGAGGGGGGGAATATAGGCCTTCTAGTTTTAATGCATTTCTAGCTCAAGGTGGGATAAAACATTAGTTTACAGTGACATATACACCTCAATAGAATGGAGTTGTTGAATGGAAGAACATGTCACTCATGGAGATGGCGAGGTGTATGACCAAGAGTCAAGCTTTACCACATAGTAGTTGGCTTGAGGCTGTTATGTGTGCAACACATTGTAGTCTATCACTCCATATGAGGCTTGGCATGGTTGCAAGCCATCTGTTGCTCATCTGTGTGTTTTTGGTTGTCTAGCATATGCATTAGTGTCTGAACAACAACATAGGAAATTGGATGATAAAGCAATGAAATGTATTTTTATTGGTTATAATTCCAAAAGCAAATGCTATCGTCTATATCATCCACAAACTAAATTCATTTTGGTTAGCCGCGATGTTGTTTTTGTGGAAGATGCTATTCAACCATTACTTTCATGTACTAAGGAGACATCTATTGCTCCAAAGACATGTATGATATTTTGTTGCCTCTTTTTATAGGTGGACAATCTAGTGTTGGTCCTAATGAGGAAATGACTCAACCTTTATAGGTTTCATGTGATGATGCAGATCATTCCATTTCTTATGCAAATTTAGATGATGCACTTGTTGATGAGAGAGCTGATATTGAGGAGGCAAAAACTATGCCAGAATGGCTAGTGTAGACTTTGCGTGGCAACAAATTAGATGCATCTTTGTCATATTATACTCGTTCTAGCTCTCATAGTGCTTCATTTGCATCACACTACTATGCTATGGCTGCTGTTGGAGATCGACGTCTGCGGAGGCAGGCAAACAACACAAGGAAGGAGAAGAAGCTTGGAGCACAACACACAATACTGAATGTATTACTAGAGAATGTACAAAGATAAGTAGCCCTTTAGGGCAATAGGCGTATATACAAGCTGCAAGAAAAAAACTTCCTAAAGAGGGAAAAAAGTGCCCCGGCGATCCTAGAGTGTTCACACATATCACTACCTAAATATATCAACCAATCCCCCCTAGGAGTGATGCGGTGAACAAGGATCTCGCACTCATGTATAAGGAAGTGCCAAGCTATGTGGAAATCACTCCATAAAAGGAAGTAAGCCCAAAGCTTTGCGGAAAGCTTCAAACTTCTCCCTAGGCAGAGCCTTCGTGAAAAGGTTTGCAATGTTCTCCTGCATGGATACATATGCCAAGCTGATCTCCCCAGTAGAGAACCTCTCCTTGACATAGTGATAATGCAACTCAATGTGCTTAACGCGAGCATGGAACACAGGGTTCCTCACAACTGCCAATGCGCTTTGACTGTCAGTGAAGATGATGGTGGCAGAAGACAGACAACCACCCAAATCATCCATAAGGCGTCTGAGCCACACACACTCAACAGACGCTGTGAAAGCTGCCCTATACTCAACCTCACAACTGGAAGTGGCCACAGTAGGCTGCTTCTTGCTCAACCAAGATATACACGAGCTACCAAGGATGAAGCAAAAGCCACTAGTGCACACACGAGTGTCATAGCAACCAGCCCAATCAGAGTTAGAAAAAGCATGCAAATCTGGCGGTAGTGATCCCCCCTTGGGATAAAACAATCCAAGTAGCCGAGTACCACTCAAGTAGCGAAAGATTCGCTTAACCGGCTACCAATGCTTGACTCCTGGGAAATGCATAAACTTGCTCATCTCTGAGACAACAAATTGAATATCTGGCCGAGTAATGCATAAGTAAATCAAGCATCCAACAACCTGCTGATAGAGAACAACATCAAATGCATCTCCAACATCATGAAGACTCAATCGTTAACTTGTCTCCATAGGAGTGGCAATAGGCTTACAGTCTTCAAGGCCAAAACACTACAATAATGTGTGAATATATTTTGTTTGACACAAAGCCATTCCACCATCAACTTGCATAAATTGAATGCCCAAATAGTGATGCAAATGCCCCAAATGAGACATCTCAAATGAGGCATGCAAATCAGCCTTAAAATCAGCAATATGCTTCTCAATAGGACAAGTGAACAACATGTCATCAACATAGACAACAATGATCAGAAGCACATCATTAGCACACTTAACATATAAGGTGCTTTCAGTTGGACTGTTCTCAAAACCATGTGCAATAAGATAGGCATGTATCTTCTCATACCAAGCATGTGGTGCTTGCTGTAAACCATATAATGCCTTCTTTAACCTACACACCTGGTTTTCATGCCCTTTTTGCACAAAGCCACAGGGTTGAAAAACATACACTTCTTCATGCAAGTCACCATTCAGAAATGCTATTTTAATGTCCAACTGATGTACATTCCAACCATGATGAGCTGCAAGTGCACAGATGCTACGAACTGTAGTCATTCGGCAAGTAGGTGCAAAGGTCTCATCAAAATCAATGCCTCTTTCTTGTGCATAACCCTTTGCAACAAGTCTAGCCTTATACCTGTCAACTGTACCATCAGGCTTACGCTTCAACTTGTAGGTGTTTGATGAAAATAATTCATGGTTCGAAGATGATTGTAGGAAAATAAAGCTAACTTATGACTTGGAAAGTGATTTTTCAAGATTGACTCAAGAAGAACCACAAATATCAGAAGATGTCAACTCAGAAGATGAAGAACAGATTGACTACAAAGGTTAGAAGTCCAAGGGCAAGAAAAAATTCAAGCAATTGGAAGTCATTTCAGAGTCATCCAATCAAGTACTTAGAAGATCTCAAAGGGAGACTAAGAAACCCATAAGGTATGGCTATGACACATCACTAGTTAGCAAGCATTGTATATACATGACTATAGATTTTATGTTAGAGGAGCCTTCTTCATTTGAAGAAGCAAATCAGAAGGAAGAATGGAGAGAAGCTATGCAGGAAGAAATTGAAGCACTTCAAGAGAAAAATAATTGGGATTTGGTTCCCAAGAAACTAAGCATGAAGCTAATAGGATCCAAGTGGATTTACAAAGTAAAGAAGAATTCAAATGGTCGATAAAAAGGTATAAAGCAAGGCTAGTAGCAAAGGGGTTTGCTCAAATCCATGGAGTGGATTATGAGGAGACCTTCTCACCTGTGGCTAAGATGCCAACAATCAAGGTTTTAGTAAGTATTGCTGCTTCAAAAAATTGGAACTTGTATTAGCTAGATGTTAAAAATGCATTCCTTAATGGATAGATCTTTGAAGAGGTCTACATGGCTCAAACACTAGGATGTGAAGACAAGGGCAAAGTAGATTTTGTATGTAAATTGAGGAAGGCATTGTATGGTCTAAAACAAGCTCCTAGAACTTGGAACCATAGGCTTGTCACATATTTGCAAGACCAATGTTTTCTTGCTAGAAAAGCAGATCCTTCTTTGTTCATAAAGAAGACTAACTCAAAAGTTATTTATCTATGTGTTTATGTGGATGACATTATCATTACAGGGAATGATGGCAATGGCATCAAGAAAATCAAAGCTCAGATGATGGAAGAGTTTAAAATTAGTGACCTTGGTTTGTTAACATACTTTCTTGGATTAGAACTTGTATATTTAGATTCTGGTGTCTTTATTACATAGAGGAAGTACATTCATGATATGCTTGCCAAGTTCAAAATGGAGAATGCAAAAATTGCTGGTACACCCATGGAACTCAATCACATGCTTAGTTCTCATGAGGGAGAACTACTTGAAGATATTACAGGTTATCAAAGGCTTATTGGGAGTCTCAATTATGCAACCCTAACAAGAGTGGACATATGCTATGGAGTAAGCACACTAAGTCAATTTATGCATACAACAATAAAACCTCACATGGAAGCTACCAAGAGGATCTTAAAATATCTAAAGGGTACCATAAATGAACGCCTATTTTATCCATTCACATCTGGTTTGGACATCAAGTTGTATTTGTTGACGACATGATTGCTCTTACTTCATCTACATTTTGTATCCGCATGAGTGCATCTCCATTTTGTATCCAAGAGGCACTCCATTTCTAGTCTATTTCCATTTTATATTGTATTTCCTTTGTATTTGGGTACCTTGCCATGTGCTTCTACCAGTTGTATTCATTCTCCTTTCAGGAGACTTATCCCACATATGATGTACTTTTGAGAGCCCCTCCCAAATGGAGCGTACTCCACGCTCTTGGCAAGCTCATTTCTAATCCACATGAGTTTACCCATTTCATGGTCTACTCATTTTGTGTCTCACACATTCTTTGTTTTGTGAGAGTACTTTACTTTTCATTTTGCTTCTTCATGTGTACTCTCTACATGGTATCAGAGCGCTAGGTGGAGATCATGGTGGTGCATTTGGTGGTCATTTCGGTTTTGGTGGTGGTGCTGGTAGAGCTTGGTGGTGTGACCATCCACTCATTGGAAGAGGTCCTTTGCCATCGATTTGTGCTCACTTTGGGTAGTACATTGCCCATTTTGCACCCTCCCACCCTTTCCTTCATCATTTTGTACGCTCGTTACCCCCATTTTCCCACCCTCCCACCCTTATTCTATCATTTTCACGCTCCATTTCAACATTTTATAGTGCTTATAAGCACTCTTTGACATTCATCTTACTCATACAGTTTGAGGATTTTCGATGCATCTCAAGTTGGTGAAGTGTTCAGAAACACTTTTGTGACACCCATTCATTAGTTTTGAAAGCATTTTTTTAGTCTGTTGTTTGATGCATCTTTAATTTTGCCAAGGCTCTCAACCCTCGATTTTGTTTGACTACTGACGGTGGTGCATTTGTTTTCAAAGAGTCGATACTCTATTATGCTTGAATCCACATAGGCATGTAATGGATTCGGTACGACTATCATTTGTCTGCAACAGATTCGAATTAAGCCAGAAGGATCGATTCTCTGCACATTGACACAACCCAGATTCTCTGTCCATTGACACACCCAAGTGTCTGTCATCTGCGCGCAGAGAACAACACTTTAAGTGTTGGCATTTCTCTTTTGCAAAGGGATTTGTCGAATACATACTGTGGAGGATTGGAGTACAAAGGTGTCATCATCAACAGCCCCTGCTGAACTGAACATCGTCTGTGTGCAGGCCTGTGATAAAGAGAAGAAGACAGAGAGGGAGAAGGCATGCATTGCTACGATTTCAGTGAAAGCCACACACATCAGTGCACGATTAAGCATCTGTCAGCAAGCAAACACAACAAAAAATGAGAATCTATAAGTGGGATACAAGAAAATCTGGATATCAGGAAGAACCAAAAAGGCATTTGCTGAAGCACAAAATGAAGACAACCCGAACTAAGGCGAACGCGAGTGCTTAAGACAAACTTCAAAAGTGAATGAAAAGCACTTTGTTTGGCGACAAGAGCTCAAGCTAGCTAAACAGGCAAACAAGGAGAGCTGAGAAGGATCGAGATCTTCAAGGTTGGCGCGCCATGGGGAAGAGAGCGGGCTACGCAGAAGCCATAGCTCACTAAGCATGTAGATGCGGGCAGTGGAAGCAAACAATCAGGCTTCACTAAGTGTGCAAATGTGGGCAGTGGAAGCAAACAATCAAGTTTAAAACCTGCAATGCTTCAGCTCATAACCAGAGCGAGGGCGGATGAAGAAGGACAGATGATCGAAGCGCAGAACGAACTCCTGTAGTACGCAAAGAAGCGAAGCAGAGAGAGAGAGACCTTCAATGTGCGAGTCCAATTGCTCCTGTGCACCGTCGAAGAGAGAGATCTGATCAGTCCAATGCAATCTCTGAAAGCTAAAGTGCTCCATCACCGATTTCAGCCCTCTATGACATCATTGATGATGTCTAATGCATTGTGTCCATGCCCTTGCTGTAGATAATTTTTCCATTTTTAGGGCTCAACTTCATTATTTTGAGTTATGCATTATAGCCAGTGTCGAACTGACCCATGCCTACTTGTTTGTATTCGGTTGGATTCACCGCATTCTAAAACTTGCAGACTCCAATTTTAGTGCAGCTCTAATTTCAGTCCTGATCGGCCGCATGCTTCTCTACTTGCTGCTCAGAGGATCACAAATTCTTCACATGGACAATCATTTGATTTGCGCAAAGAGGATGAATCATCCTCTGATCATTCATTTGTGAGTGCCAAAATGCTCTCATAAACAAACCATCGGTTTCCAAATTAATTGCTTGGGTCCACACATCATTTTTTTGTGCAATCACACGGGATGCTACTCTCTCCATCATCTTCTCTCATCTCTATGCATAGTCACTTTGAACTTTGATGACAATACTTTTACATTCATTTTGACAACAGTATTTGTGTTACCCATACATTTGACATCATTGCAAAACATTAAAGGGTCATTCTACCCCCTTTGTAGCACTCAAATTAGCATCACTCAAGGGCTCTTTGTAGCTTTCCAAGGGTTGAATAATCACCTTTGGAATTTATTGAATTTGAGCACCAAGTCATTATTTTGTACTCTCAAAAGTTTCAACCTTAACTCTCGCACATTAGTTGGCCTTCATTTGTATTTATCACAAGGGCTTCTCTCTCAACACCAATTGGCACTAAGTGCCCACTCATTGTATATCAAGAGCTACAAGCAAGAAGACATTGTGTGTGTGTGTGTGTAAGCCTCCTAAGGCCACTCACAAGCCTCTTCGAGTCTTATGCCTACTCTAAGCCACGTATGGTGTGCAATGGGCTAATCTAAGCCTGCTTCTCTCGCGTCAACTTATCTTGGTGTTGTACAAGTGCAGGGCTACTCTAAGCCCTCCCCCTCCCCAAGAATTTTAAGTGTGGTGTCTAGTTGTTCATTTCAAGCTTTGCATTTATTTTGAAGCTGTATTTTTGGCAAGTACCTTTGATAGTGTTTCTAAACACTTTATCCTCAAAGCTTTGTAATGACCAAAAGTAAAGGTAGCTCATTATCTATGGCTAACTTCTTACCCCCTTTCACCCCTATTTTTATGCCTAAGGATGAACGCCTGAATGGACAAAATTACACTCTATGGAAAGATATCATGCGCGCCTATCTCTACACGAATCTCCTTCATGAGATAGTAGATGGGTCAGACCCCGAACCCAATAGGGATACCAACTTAGACAATTGGCATGTGTGGAATGTCAAGGACAAAAGAGCTTTAGGTCAGCTGTTACTTGCCTGTGACAAATTGACGAACGCTTGGAATACGTTAGCATCTTTGTATGAAGACAAAACCCCTTCAAAAATATATGCATTAGAGGCTGAGTTTCATAATTTGATCTCTAGTGAAGACATGGCCATTAGACTTCTTAACAAGTTACCTAAGTCATACGAGACATTTGTCACAACTTTGTATAATTGCGGCCAAGTCTTAACTTGGGAAGAGGTTCATCGACTATTGCTCCTTCACAACTCGTGAGCCAAATCGACTTCCTCCCAAGAGTCTGCCATGAAGGCCAAAGGCCCATTCAATAGAGGCAAAACCACAAGTCATCATGCTAGCAATGGATCTAAGCAAGGATCACATAACTCATCGAAGAAGTTCACCTGTAATTTTTGTGGAAAATCAGGACACTTAGAAAAGTTTTGCTATAAAAAGAAACAATCATCGAAAGCTTCTACATCTAGGCAAGCATCCAAAGGATCCCAACATAGATCCCACAACTCTAGTGAGGAACTTTTCATCTCCACAGAAGCCAATGCCCTAGTTACTTCTAGCTCCCCGCTTGAGTGGATCTTTGATAGGAGAGCTACCTCCCATATGTGCAAAGACAAGGACTCCTTTCAAGAACTCGAAGAACACACGGGAGAAGTCTATCTTGGCAACAACAAAAGCTTACCCGTCAAAGGAAAAGGGAAAGTTCAAATTACCAACAATTAGGGCGAATGCAAGTCTTTATCCAATGTTCTTTTTGTTCCAAATTTATGTATGAATCTACTTTCCGTCAAGGCCATTACAGATCGTGACAAACAAGTATGGTTTGATAACAGCTCAGTTAAGGTAGTTGATCCCCATACAAAGGATGTCATTGCTCAAGGTATTGACGAAAAGGGCTTCTACAAACTATCTTGCTTTGTATCCAAAGAATCAACCTCAAGTTTGTGGCACCAAAGATTTGGCCACACTTCTTACTTATCAAAAATCTCTTCATCCCAACTTGTGAAGGGATTGCCAAAGATAGGGCAACTTATTGATGTCTGCCAAGCTTGCACCCAAGGCAAGCAACATAGGGCCCCAGTTCCCAAGGAAGCTTCAACACGAGCGAGAAACCCTCTAGCCCTTATCCACATGGACTTTTGTGGACTCATGAACACCCCATCCCTGAGTGGATCCCTCTACTTTTATCTTCTAGTAGATGACCACTCTCGCTATATTTGGGTGTACTTTTTGAAGTCAAAGGTAGACATATTCTCTAAGTTTCAAACTTGGATCAAGGAAGTTGAGAATGAAGCTTCAACTAAAGTTAAAACCATCAGAACAGATGGAGGTGGTGAGTTTATCAATCATGACTTTGATAACTTTCTCAAACAGAAAGGTATAAAAAAACAAGTCACTCAGCCTCATACTCCATCCCATAATGGAGTAGCTGAAAGAAAGATACGTAGTGTCATGGAAATGGCAAGAACTATGCTTCATCACAAGGATCTACCCTACAAGTTCTGGGCAGAAGCCATGCATACTGCTGTTCACATTCTTAATCGAGGATTTACAAGTGCATTACACAACAAAACACCCTTCAAAGCATACTATGGAAGAAAACCAAATGTGAATTACTTTTGAGTCTTTGGTAGTGAAGCTTTTGTCCATGTACCAAAAGAAGATAGAAACAAGTTACAATCAAAGTCCAAGAAACACATATTCATAGGGTACAATGACCAATCAAAGGCATACCGTCTATATGATACGGAAAACCACTCCATCACCATTTCGAAGGACATGATCTTCAATGAAACTTCCTCATACTCAAGACAAGATTCAAGTACAAGTCTTAGTCCACCTATCTACACTTCAGAGGGGGAGTGAGTATTTCCAAACTCTAACTCAGAAGCAAGTACTTCAAGTCATCCGAGAAGATCTCAAAGACTTATTGACAAGAGATAGCGAGAACAAAGTCATTATGTCAATTATGCCTTAATGCACCAGATTTAACAAATCCGAGAACCATCTAATTACAAAGAAGCTCAAGGACAACCTGAATGGGAAGAAGCTATGCAAGTAGAAATGGATGCAATCGAGAAGAACAAAACTTGGACTCTACCTAAGCCCACAAATCATCAAGTCATAGGAGTTAAGTGGCTTTATAAAGTTAAGTACAAGTCAGATGGAACATTAGACAAGTACAAAGCAAGGTTGGTAGCTAAGTGATACAAGCAACAACATGGCATTGACTATGAAGAAACCTTTGCTCCTACTGCAAGATTCACAACCATAAGAATCATCTTAGCACTAAGTGCTCACTTTAAGTGACCCATTTACCAGCTGGATGTCAAAAGTGCATTCCTCAATGGAGATCTTCAAGAAGAAGTATATGTTGAACAACCTGAAGGCTTCAAGATCAAAGGCAAAGAAGATCAAGTCTACAAGCTTCACAAGGCACTTTATGGACTTAAGCAAGCTCCCAGGGCATGGTATGAAAAGATTCACAAGTTCTTTGAAGACAAGGGATTTCACAGAAGCAATGCTGATGCTAATCTCTATATCTATCAAAAGGAGTCTTTAGTAGCCATCATCATTCTCTATGTAGATGACTTGATCTTGACAGGCTCAGACAAAGAACGCATCCAGTTTATCATCACATAGCTTCACGTTGAGTACTCTATGACAGATCTTGGATTACTACACTACTTCTTGGGTATGGAAGTTTGGCAAACAAAAGAAGGTATATTTCTATCACAGAAGAAGTACTGCTCTGATCTACTTTCCAGATATAACATGGACCAGTGTCGGTCAGTTTCTAAACCACTAGATCCAAACATCAAGCTTACACTCGAGGACTCATCATCACTTGTGGATGTGCATACCTATCGACAACTTGTTGGTTCATTACTCTATCTTGCCAACACTAGACCAGATATTGCTTATGCAGTTGGTATACTCAGTCAATTTTCACATCAACCTCGTCAGACTCATTGAGATGCTGCTCAGAGACTACTTCGATACCTTGCCCTCACCCGACATCATGGTCTTTGGTATAGAGGGGGCATCGAACTTGTCGGATATTCAGATTTTGATTGGGCTGGTGATCCTGATTCTCGACAGTCTACTTCTGGGTATATATTCTTGCTTGGCTCAAGACCTATCTCTTGGGCAAGTAAGAAGCAGCCTACAGTTGCACTATCATCTACGGAGGTCGAGTACTGAGCATCCAGCTTTGCAGCATCTGAGGCCATCTGGCTTCGTCGTTTATTATCTGACATTGGTGTTTTGCAGGATACTCCGACATGTATTCGCACGGATAGCCAGTTAGCCTTGGCCATCGCCAAGAATCCAGTGTTCCACGCTCGGACAAAGCACATCGAGATCCAGTACCACTTCATCCGCGAGAAGCTCATTTCTTAGGAGATTACTCTGGAGCAGTGTACCTCTCAGGAGAACGTGGCAGACATGTTCACGAAGGCTCTACCTCTGGTTCCGCTTCAGCACTTGGTGGACCTCTGCAGTATTCAACCGCTCCAAAATGGAGCTGCTAGGGGGTGTTGACGACATGATTGCTCCTACTTCATTTACATTTATATCCGCATGAGTGCATCTCCATTTTGTATCCAGGAGGCACTCCATTTCTAGTATATTTCCATTTTATATTGTATTTCCTTTGTATTTGGGTACCTTGCCATGTGCTTCTACTATTTGTATTCATTCTCCTTTCAGGAGACTTATCCCACATATGATGTACTTTTGAGAGCCCCTCCCAAATCTATATAAGGAGGGCCTCTCCCCTCATTTGTACTTGGTTAGAAGCTTGAGGAGCCTACTCCATGCTCTTGGCAAGCTCATTTCTAATCCACATGAGTTTAACCATTTCATGGTCTACTCATTTTGTGTCTCACACATTCTTTGTTTTGTGAGAGTACTTTACTTTTCATTTTGCTTTCGTGTGTGTACTCTCTACAATATTCTGATGCAGATTAGGTTGGCTCAGAGGATGATAGGAGGAGCACTTCTAGCTACTTATCTTTTGCAAGTTCAAAGTTGATATCATGGTCATCAAAGAAACGACCAGCTATGGCATTTTCATCAACTAAAGTAGAATATAGAGGCTGATCAAATGCAAGACAAGAGGCTATGTGGCTTAAGCTACTTTACACAGATGTGGGATTACATTCTTATACTCCAATGATCTTTGGAGATAACACTATCTCACTTCATTTGGCTGCTAATCCTGTGTATCATGCAAGGACTAAGCACATTGAAGTGCACTATAATTATGTGAGAGAGAAATTACTTAGCAAGGACATCCAATTGTCTTATTATCAACCAATTTGCAATGTGATAATATGCTAACAAAATCTTTGGATGGAATTAAGATGAACAGGTTCAAGATGATGATTGGACTGCAGGAACACAAAGAGAAATGAAGACCAAGCATGTTAGGCTTGAGGGGGAGCTATTGGTGCAAATGAGTTCAAGCCTACATACTTGAAAAAAATTAGCATTTATTTCATATAGTCACATATGACTATCTCCTTGTAAAAAACAATTTACTTTTATTCGTGTAAAGTGCATATGTTAATTGCACTACTCACACGTGGGGTTAGGAGGAGTCAAATCTAGAATTACTTGGTAGTTGATTGATGAGAAAGTAAGTCCTAAAATTTAGGATTCACTTTATAGTAAGAGCTTGAATTTGAATTCAAAAGTTGGCTCCAACTCCAAGCTATATACATGGATCAAAATCCCATGTGAAGTAGGCCCAATTTGGAGATCATTTTGAGAGGGATCTATAGTGATTACAGAGCTCATTCCATAACTTCTTCATGACCCTCACATTGTGCAATTATACATTGCCAATGTCATTGTAATTCTATGTGATTTAATACATATACATTGATCACTTATCTGTCAAGTTCATCTCACAACAATGATCTTCTCAGACTTGGTTCTCAGTGCATATTTTATCATTTGATATGATTTAAAGTGTTATAGATTTATATTTTCTATTTCATAGCTACAAACTTTCTTTGTTATTGTCTTTCTCAATCTCAAGATATCTTCATAACTCTGCTCACTAGTCTGCATACTACTGAAGCCCGAAATTGTTGGGATGGTCTATTGATTTGCTAAGCACAATTCTGAGAGTAAACTTGATCATTTCAAGAGAAATAAATTGTGATTGCTAGCTACCTAAGTCAATTAGATACTCTCAAAAGGAATTTGATCAATTTCTAGCAGGTTGAGAGCATTGTTCATTCTAGTGAACATGTGTAGTGACCAAAATAGCAAGTCTTAGCTCATAGTTGAGTTTTCTACTCATTTGTTTTGATCCATTGATTAAAGGATCACACTCCAAAGAACCTAGGTGATTATTTGTGATTGTTGGGAAGCTCAAGGGGTCTACTCTACTCTCCACAACTTGTTCTTGGCTGATGTGAAGCAGGATTTTGCAGCACCACTTCATCTTTGGAAACTATTCACCATCTCCTTCAACAAATTTTAAGGCATTTCGATTGCCTTTCATCATCAAACGAAGAGTAGAAGCAAAGCTCTCATATGAATTGAGAAGACCAATTAGAACAATCTGCACAAGTGAACTCTCAGGCAATACTTCATCAACAAAAATCAATTGTTCCTTCAAATCTTTGATCTTTGTCAGAAAATTGTCCATGGAATCTCCTTCATTCATGTGCTCACTCTTGAACTCTTTTTGGAGGTAAGTAGCACGAGCATCATTCCTTTCTTGGTATAAAGTGGTAAGTGTATCCCAAGCATCCTTAGCTATTCTACAAGAGGGAATTGAGGAATAATGTCACATTTGATAGACAAGGCTATCGATGCATGTGCCTGGACATCTCTGCCATCCCAACAAACTTTCTATGTAGTAGATGCAGTTGAACCGCAACAAGAATAGGAACATGAAGAATATTGCCATGTTCAACACTATCTGCATCACCTTCAACAACTATGTTTGCATGTGTAATAAGACGTTTTTCAACACCCTGCACAATATTCCACATTCCATTTAAAACAAATACATGACCCATCATATAAGCCCATAATGGGTAATTGGTACCGTCCAACTTATCCTCAACAACCAACATACAGAATGCATCATTGCTTTTCAATCATGACCACTAACTAAAATACCTTGATGAAGAAAAATCATTGTATCTAAAAGAATTGAAAAGAAATACCCTATTGAGTTCTTTGAAACCTATGGCAGACTTCGAGACTCTTATATTGGCAAACCGAAACATGTGTATATGTTTGGTACAAAAAGACAAAATTGCTTGCACAAGCAGTGCAATAGTGCATTTGGAGGCCGAAACGAGCTCACATCGTGTTTTTGACACGATAGAGCAAAGATGTTTTTATCTCCTAATCACCTTGAGTATGCTCACCAATTTTCATGCAATTTTGAGACTATGACCAAAGGGGTGTCGATGATGCCCTAGATGAAGCGGCGTCCTAGTTTGATACCAATTGTTGGAGTTCGAGGTCTACAAAAGAACACGAACAACACAAGGAAGAAGAAAAAGCTTGAAACACAACACACAATAGTGAATTTTTTACCAAGAGAATGTACAAAGATAAGTAGCCCATTAGGGTAACAGGCGTATAAACAAACAGGGGGAATAAAACCTCCTAAAGAGGGAAAAAAGTGCCCTGATGGTCCTAGTGTGTTCACACATCAATACCTAAATATATCAACACAATAGACTGAGGAATTCACTAAATAATCAATTTATTCACCCTTAGGAAAATAATTAGGGGGTAAATATTGAGGAAAATTTGAAGGAATTCACCACAAGGTGAGTTTATTCAAACTTATAGAAATGGATGCAAAGGTGAGAAATGTATTGAAAGTCATACAATCTGCTTACCTGAGCCCACCACCTAGAATAGAGGGGTTCATGGTAGACTTTCCTCGTCACTAACAGACTATGAAAGTTCTAGATAGTCTATTTCCAGAAGAAACAAAATTTTGATACCTGTCATTATGGATGGTGGTTGCAGCATCAATCTGATGCTTGATTTTACTATGAAGAAATTAAATTTCGACCTCACCAAAGAAGCACATTTTATTTTCACACTAGTAGATCAACATCGATTCACACCACTGGACATCATTGAAAAGGTACCCATGACAATGCAAGGTTGTCAGTTTCTCTTGGATTTTGTTGTTATTGCCCTACCATAGGATACTTTTTATCCTCTATTCTTGGAAAGGCCTTGGATGAGGCAAGCAAAAGCATTTCAAGATTGGGGAATGAACAAGTTATAGATTTCTACAAATGCTAGTAATCAATTGCACATACACTTGGAGGAAGGATCTGACACTCGCAAGGCAACTGGGTATACAATGGACACTTAGGTAATATCTTCTTTACCTCGTGAAGATGATACTCTGGTAAATTGGATCATGGGTAGTGCCGAATGTTGCACAGTTGAAATAAGTGAGATAAATGAGGATTCTATAGAAGAAGCACAAAGAGGCCAAAAAGAGGAAAAAAATGATAATTTACACTTGAACAGTTATGAAAAAGGTAAGACAAGTGATTACAGGAAATTACATGCAGAGGCCCCTACTAGGCATCATGAAACCCAAGTTGGGCACCTTTGCTAGGGTGGCCCAAGTGGGCTTCACGAGGCCCAAGTTGGGAATCTCTCCCAGGGTAGTCCAAGTGGGTAAGAAGTCATAGGTAGCCAAGGTGGCCGATTTGGGTGCCTAATTTTTGATGGTCAAAATGAAGTTTATGGGCGACCAATTTTCTTGTAGGATGAACATGGGAAACTATAATATGGCACGTCTTAGGGACTGAGGTACCTAAATCTTTCAAGGTAGGAACCTAGCAAATACTATACAAGTAGACAAGAAGCCTTCCCTTGGCCAAAATGGGATGATTCTCTCTGAAGAATCGACCCCTTCTCTAGATCAAGGTGATCAACTTCAATTGTTGCAAGCATCTCCAGGGAGGCAGAAACCACCAAGTGGGCCACTTCATCATAGTGGCCAAATTTTACCAAAAGGGATCACTACAATGCTTTTTCCATGTGAACAACCAAAGGCAATAATTATTTGGATGTTGTTTTAAAATATGCAGAATGTTTTAAGCTACCTGAGACCATATCTTATGATTAAATGGTACCAAAGGGTGTTCTATTTCCACAAATGTCATCAAAATGGGCGAGGGAGACAATCTTATATCATGAGATAAGCGTTACTCATGTTCCTATTAATGAGGATTTGCATAAGGATGAAGCATTCATTTCGGACATGAAGCTCGAAGAGAAGCAAAATCATCCCTTGAGCAACCAACAAAGAAAAATGATTATCACACCATGTAGACACATTCCAAAGGTCATGTGAATTTTGGATTACAAGGAAGCTTGGATGTGTGAAGAAACTCAGTAAGAAGCACTCTGAAGTTGCAAAATTTTATTGAAGGAGAGAACCCCACTTGCAAGGTACTGCCACTACTCTAAAGAGAAAGACAAAAATCCAAAGCTAGAAGCAGCCACATCATATCAAACCAAGAAGATGGATACTTTGGCTCTAAAGAGAATCAAGAAGACTCTAAAGAGACTCAATGGCATGAGAAGATTAGTAGGTATGGATCACCCTTTTGGGAAACCCTCCCTTGAGGTTAAGTACAAGAAAAAGAAGTCTCTTAATGCTCACACAAGTTCAAAGTCAAGAACAGGAAGAACAAGGAAATGATGTTGTTTTCATGGCTCAGACGAGTGGCTACCTTGAAAAGAATTAGAAGGCATTGAAGTTGAAGTGTAAGAATTTCTTGGCATGGGGGAAAGGGAAAGGTGCAAAAGTTCTACTCTTGTGAACATGGATAGGATTTACTCCACCAACATGAACAATATGCCTACACTCACCCAATGAGAAGATACAACATGAAAGTTGGGCACCCACTCGCCTCATGGGTCTCAAATGGCCCTCATGTTTGGACCTCGTACTCATGCACTCTTGCCCTCCATCCATCTCCTTACATGAAGGCACATGGTCACCTTGGGGCTTTCCTAGGCATGATCATATGACTCAACTTCGAGGGCATACACATCAAGCTTGGGCAAGCTCTAGCCCATGAAGTAATATCTAGGCAAGCTCTAGGCCGTTAAGCATCACTTGGGCGAGCTCTAGCCCATTGAGCATTATCTGGGTAAGCTCTATCCCTTTGAGCAGCACCTGGGGAAGATCTAGCCCTTTGAGCATCAGTTGGGCGAGCTCTATCCCTTTGAGCATCATTTGGGTGAGCTCTAGGTCATTGAGCATCATCAATGATGGTTGCGCTCTAGCCATTGAGTAGCTTCAATAAGTATTAAGGGTGATCTCTATCTATCTTGGGGAGGTGACCTCTAACTCCTCAAAGGGGCCACTTACTTCCTCTGCAACACCAATCCTACCAAGTTTTGCAAAGAATATAAGCCTCTACTAATCTCTATGCATGACGAATCGAGTGAATCTACCATGATGACTCAGGGCGACTACCATCTTGTGGATTGAAGAGATTGGATGTGGTCTTAGATCGTAGTGCACACCCTCTACATGATTAGTTAAGTCCTCTCTTGCGAGTACAATGTAATGCATTTTGTCAATACCTTTAGGCATAGTTACAAGATCTACTACCCACTTGTAGTGAATACAAGGTGGATAGGTAGGATGCAAAGGATCTCTATGTTTGACTAACAAATGAAGTTGACAAGTAGAACAAGTAGAAACATAGTTACTAATGTCAACATACATCTTAGGCCAATAATAGGAACTTCTAATTTTTTCATATGTTCCAAAAAATCCTTTATGACTTGCCCATAATGTCTCATGCATTTCCTTCATTAGTTGCAATTGAAGACCTCGTTTTCCTAGGACTCTTTGTGGATTCTTAACCTTACCCTTAGCATGTCTCCAAAGATAACTGTTATGTAAGAAAAAATTATAAGCTCATTTCCTAATGTTACAAAATCTATTTGAAGTCCGGCTAGGTAATGGTTGCAATGTACTCAAATACTTTCCTATGTCTCTCCATTCATCTTCATACTCAAACTCATGAAATTGCTCATACTCATATATATGTGGAACATAGTCAACTAAGTTCACATTCTTTATTAGATCACTTTCAAGATCATCATCAAATCTAGCTCTCGATAACATATCACCAACTGAATTTGACTTACTTGAAATATGAACTAACTCACAATTTATGAACTTATTATATGAGATCCATCCAAGCATGGCTATATCAGGAGATGAACATTTGGCTATCATTCCAATGAGAGGCAAACAATCAGTCTCAAAATTTCATTGCAAAGGTAGCCTAGATCAATAGTGACAGATTTTCTTGTCTATGTCTATTACTAGTTGTTGCTCCTTAGCCACCTTCAATAGTTCACAATCTCTCAAAAAGTCCTCTAACGAATCACACCAAGGACACATACGAGGGCCACACACAAAACGATTTTGATTTTGAGGATTTTGATTAACTTATGGTGGGAAATCATGAAATTGTGGATTTTGTTGATAAGGTATTGCTTGAATAGGATAATTAGGATTTTGATAAGACAATTGATGTATTTGAGGAGCTTGGGGAGCAGCATGTGGTACTTGAGGTGCAAGAGGAGCTTCCATAGTATACGGTTGATGGTTTTGAAAATTTTCACTTTGAGGATTTTGAAAAGCTATTTGAGAAGCTTGAAGATACATGTTGTGTTACATTTTAGGATTTTGCACATGAGGATGAGGATTTCACATTGAAGGATAACACATTTGAGGAGTTTGATATACTTGAGGAGGAGCTACTTGACGATTTTGATTGGGATCTATAACATATTGATTAGCCTCTTGAAAAGACATTGGGTTCATTTGATTTTGGAAAATTTTTATGTAATTAGATTGTAAAGCATCTATAGTTTTGGAAAAATTGGATTGTGTAGCAATAAGACTTTCCATTTGCTTAGTGAGAATTTCCACTTGAGATTGTTCAGCTGCTCTTTTCTTTGGCTCTACTTTAAAACCTTGACTAGGCTCCATCATTTGAGGAATATGAATAGAGTCAAAAAGCATAGAATGGGATTGTTCTCTAACTTGCTCCTTAGCTTGTGGAAGGCTAGCTTGAGGAAGATTAGTTTGTTCATAAAGCATGGATTGTCTTTGATGTCTATGGGCTACAACTTCTACTACTTTATGCACTTTTTGCCAATTGTCAGTAAGACCATAGCGCTTATATGCCTCTTCTAATCACTGTTCAACTTCCCTATGCGTTTCAAGATGAAGAAGCTTCAGAAAATTGATCACAAGATCAGGTTCCAAAGTTATCTTATCCTCATCAAGAAGTTGTTCATAGCGTCTAATATACTCATTTTGTAAGTGAGTAATAGAGCTACTAGCTTTGGGGAATTGATCCATCATAAGAATCCATCCCGATTATGTTGGATATAATCCTCAAGATAGAATTCTTTGAGCATATCCTTTCTAAAATCACTCCAAGGAAGAGTATCATATTGAGTGACACGGTTTATGATAGAGCTATCAACAATTCGTTCAAAGAATGTTATCAAAAGATCTTCGGGAAGACTAAAACTCATAGCTTGCTCCTCGAACAAATCTAAGTATCTTGTAATAATGATGCTATTGAATTTTCCCTTCTCTCTCAACACAGAAGAGACTATTCTTTGACCTTGTTTCTCAACAATAAGGGATTTGAATCCTTCCTCCATCTTATGTGAATAAGAAAGTGATGCACGATGTTCTAGATCTCTCCCAAATATGTTTACTTCATGATGAAATTATGTAGGATATCGTGATAAATCGAGTGCAACACTCAAGAATGATGATAATGATATGATGAGGATGAAAAATATGAAACAAAGGATATGGATCACAACCTCCCAACAAGATCAGAAGCAAATGCCATAAAGCATTTCATATCGGGTTCCAATATGGAGGTGATCGCGATCCGGGTGGATCTGGTCCGGTCGAGCCACACACAGAGTGTATGAAGTGTTGAGATATCAAGCTCAACATGTGATGATCCAGGATGACACGTACCAGTTTTTCGTTTCTCTGACATGTATAGTGGTCATATCGATATATGTCAGGGATACTTCATTGAGCTTTATTAGATTTATCTACCGAGAGTGATGGCACATTTGTTTCTTGCCAGCTCACTCATTCGCGGATATTAGGTTTTTCCTTATGTACTGATCTTTATATATTGCACTTGTTGTATTCTTGTTTTTAGGTCATTCTTGTACATTCTTTTTATGTAATAGAAGAAGAAGAAGAAGATCATTCTTCCTTGCCTCAATCTGTGTGTGTGCTTCTCCTTGAGAGTGAGAGTGTGTGTGTGAGCTCTCTTCCTTATCTCCTTCCTCGTGACATGGTATCAGAGCCAGGGTGGCTATAGAGAGCTTGTGGAGAAGGCGACGGTGAAGACTACGCGGCAAGGCATGGAGAGAACGCGATTTCACAAACGGCCTCTGTTTGCTACGAAAATTGTCGGGAAGGTAGAAGACCTCAAAATATTTTTATGAGTTATCCCTTTAGGGTCACTCGTTTTTGTCAGATCAAAGTTTCGGAGCCATCTCGACCTCCGTTTCGAGCCCGTAAGGTGGGGCCCACAGAAAAACCAGGTCAGTTTCAGAAACTGTAACTTGCGTTGTGTTCGGCGACACTCATATATTCTAGATCCAGAATTTCAAACGATTCAGTGTACTGTTGATACACAAAAACTGTGTTTTTCTAAGATCGAACTGTCACGTCATAGTGCGACAGTGTTCAAGCAGAAGTGCTGCTTGTAGTGTTTTGCAGTGTTGTGAATTGTTGCAGAAATGGCAAACGCAGATGGAATGAGTCAACTTATGAGCGATAAGCTGGACAAGAACAACTTCCATGCTTGGAGATTCAGAATGATGAATTTCCTGATGGGAAAAGGCTACTGGAAGTATATCGAAGGAGAGAATGAAAATGCTCCGCAGTTACCAGAAAGGAATCGGACTGCAGATCAGTTAAGAGCATATGAGGAATGGAATCAAGGAGCACGAAAGGTAATGTATTGGCTATCTGTTAGCATACAGGATAGCATGATTGGACACATACAGGATGCCAAGACTCCAAAAGAGGCTTGGAACAGCTTGGTCACCTTGTATGAGACTAATACAAAGGCACGGAAATTGCAACTCAAGAACAAGCTGCATACATTGGAAAAGAAGAGCATGACGGTAAGTGACTACACTCTTAAAATCAAAGGCATATGTGAGTCACTTGCATCTATTGGCGTGAATGTAGATGATGATGATAAGGTGGAAGTGTGCCTTCGTGGTTTAGGAGCTGCATATAAGCAGTTCAGAACTTCCATACAGACCAAGGAAAATATTCCGAATTTTGCTGATCTGGTATCTATGCTGATTATTGAAGAAAAGAAATTTGGTGAGGACTCAAACTCCCAAGGAAAGCCTAGTTCTGAGCAGGTATTCTACTCTGACAGAGGAAGAGGCAGAGGTTTTGGAAGTGGAAGAGAAAACAGTAACCAAGACCAAGGTCAACAACAGAATCATGCAGGAGGAAGAGGACAGTTTCGAGGCAGGGGGAGCCAAAGAGGTCGCAGAAATTTCCAAAGAAATGATTCAGGTAATGATAGTAAAGGATGCTAGAATTGTGGTAAACCTGGACACTTTGAACGTGATTGCAGGTTAAAGAATCAAAATAACAGAAGGCAGCAAAACAACTATGCATCCACAAGTGCAGATAATTCTGAGAAGCTGTTTATGGTTCAACATCATATGATGAATACGATATCTGCTGGTGTTTCAAAATCGAATGATAATGTCTGGTATGTTGATTCAGGTGCTTCAAATCACATGACCAGTCGTGCAGAATGGTTTAGTAGTTTGCAGAAAATGCCAGTTCCTGGATATGTTGAAACAGGTGATGATACATCGCATCCTATTGAGCATACAGGAAACATAGCATTGTCTATGGAGGACGGGAAGGTAAAACATCTTGCTGATGTGTTGCATGTTCCAAATATAACAAAGAATCTGGTTTTTGTTGGACAAATGGTTGACGAGGGATTACAAGTCAGGTTCAATGCTGATGGATTATATGTAGAAGAGTACAAGCAGGATGGACGATTGGTTGCCAAAGGAAACAAAGTGGGTAGGATGTTCACCTTAAATGTGAAGATTCCTGAAATGAATGCAGCCATGTTTGCAAAAGGTGCAGGAGTTATTGCAGATATAGAGATATGGCACAAACGGATTGGACATGCAAACTTGCAAAGGCTGAAAATGATGCAGTCAAAGGAGATTGTCCATGGACTACCAAATTTCAAAGTTGCAGAAATGCAAAAGGTATGTGCAGCATGTCAATTTGGTAAACAGTCAAGAGCATCATTTCCACATGACAAGCATGTTAGTGAGAATGTACTAGAAGTAGTACATACAGATGTTTGGGGTCCAGCAAAGACCACATCTATGGGCGGTTGCAGGTTTTATGTTACCTTCATTGATGATCATACACGCAAAGTATGGGTATATTTCATGAAAGAGAAGAGCGAGGTGTTCACTCACTTCCAGAATTTTAAAGCTATGGTGGAAAAGAAGACAGGGAAGTACATTCAAACATTAAGATCTGATGGAGGAGGTGAATACATGTCAAATGAGTTCAGCAGTTTTCTAAAAAATCATGGAATTCGGCGTCAGTTTTCATGCAGGTACACACCACAACAGAATGGTGTTGCTGAATGCAAAAATAGACATATTGCAGAAATAGCAAGAGCCTTGATGGCTGAGAAGAATATGCCTCATTGTTATTGGGTAGAAGCTGTGCATACTGTTGTATACATCATGAACAGAACTCCGACTGCTGCTGTACATCAAGTTACACCTGAAGAGAAGTTTACAGGTAAAAAGCCAAACTTATCACATCTGAAAGTTTTTGGCTGTTGGTTATCAATTAAGTGGTAGTTATCAGTAGAGAGTGATTGAGTAGCCTTGGCTAGTATCTCATAGTTCTTGATTTTTGTAGTCAAGTCCTAGTCTTTGAAATGACTTCTAATCTAATGTACTGCTCATTTGATTTATTTATAACTTACAGTAAGCATTCTCAATCTAAAGAAATTGGTCTTCTTTCTCATCTGTATACTTGCAACTTTTCCATCTTTGTTTATTATCAAGTAGTGTGCCTACACACAAACATGTCATAGGGTACACTTCCCTAAGGAAGAACTCCCCTTGAGTAGAAGAAAAACTTGAATTAGGGTCATAGAGGCCTCTTTTATAGTCTGGCACACTCTTCTATATTTCGATACTCTAGTACCCCTCTACAGTTTGGAATGCCTACTTGGGCCCTTGCATTTCTAGTGTGAGGTACCTCGTACACTAAGTAGTTGTTTTTTGCATTGTTTGTTCTTGATTTTTGCATCTTTGGAGTGGGTACATGACCCACACTCTAGTAGACAGAGAGCCTCTTCATGCACAAATGGGCCTCAAGTAATCAACTCTATTGTTTTGGCTAGTCAACTAAGCACTCCTCTACCCTTAAATTTGTTTATTTTGATTTAGATTCACAATTGCTCTCAAAAGAGAAGCCTAGAAGGATGTTGGATTTCACTTTGGATGCTTCAGAGGAAGCTCAAGCACCAATGGAGGACCTTTTGAATCTACTTTCAAGGTTGAACATTAAATTACCTATGTTTAAGGAATCAACTTATAAAGATGCAAATAACCATGTAAGGAGATTAATTTCCTTATGCAAAGGTCTAGGGCTTCAACATCAAGAGGATGTGATGATCGTGCTATTTCCTTCTACATTAGAAGGATTTATAGATAAGTGGTATAGCCAGTATGTAGAGGGGCACATCACCACCTGGGAAGCATTGAAGACTTAATTCTCACAAACCTTTCAACCAAGCGACTCTTCAGAGCAAGCCCTAGATCAACTCAAGAACTTAAAATTAAGGCCAGGTGAATCTTTTCATGAATTACATACTCTTACTAAAGCACTTGTCTCGCGATTTCCACATGTCCTAGGTAATTTTCTAGTTAAGAAATGGATAGAGAAGGCTCTTCCACGATCATCCCAATGGAAGATTATGGAATCTCTCAGACTTGATGCCACGCCAAAAGACTTTGTGGTAGCTGCCTCTTGCATAGAGGAGATTAGAATGCATTTTGAAGGAGGGATTGAAGCAAACTATGTTGTGAATCCTGACCCCATCGAGCAACTTAGAAGGGAATTAGAAGAGCTAAAGATGCAACAAATTAATAATGAGGAGAAGGATTTTCAGCCACCCCCGCACAACAATCAAGATTTAGTGGCACAACTTTTCTGAGAATTGGAGGAGTTTCAAACCACTCACGACATCCAAAGGCAAGTTTATTGTACCACATGCAACAATAGTGTTCAATCCAACATAAACTACCCTAATAGAGTAAGTTGTCAATTTCACGACAAAGATTATCATGAGGCATGAGATTGTTACTACATCAAGGGATCTCAGTAGAGAGGTAATAACCAAGTTCGTGACACCTTTTATGCTAGTACTTCAAATCTACATAATGGAGAGGAGAATCATCAAAATCCACCTAGATATAATAGACCTTTAATATGTTATCGTTGCAATGAATATGATCACGTTCAAAGCAAATGCTATTTGCCTAAAGGTGCACCTCCCTGTCACATTTTCTTGACACCAAAGATCATTAGACAAGGGAATTGTCCTACTCCAATCCATACGATTGGAATCTCTCCAAATGAAGAAGGTATGACTCCACAATTCTATGATGTTTCATCATCTACAATACCTATGATGAGTAGGGCTAGGTAAGTGGCAGCAACTCATGCACAAGAGCAATAGGGCGTCCACGAAAAAGAAGAAGGAAAGAGGGATCATTTGGAGGATGGGGTGGCCATTAAAGAAGCCTACTATATGTTGGAGTTTGAGGTCTACAGAAGCACACAAACAACACAAGGAAGAAGAAGAAGCATGGAGCACAACACACAATGCTGAATGTATTTCCAAGAGAATGTACAATGATAAGTAGCCTAGTAGGTAATAGGTCTAAAGAGGGAGAAAAGCACCCTAGCATTCCTAGTGTGTTCACACACATCACTACCTAAATATATCAACAAAGCCCCCCCTGTGAGTGATGCAGTGAACAAGGAGCTCGCACCCATGTATAAGGAAGTGCCAAGCTATGTGGAATCAGTCCACAAAAGGAAGTGAGCCCAAAAATTTGCAAAAATCTTCAAACTTCTCCGTAGGCAAAGCCTTTGTAAAAAGGTCTGCAATGTTCTCCCGTGTGGGCACATATGCCAAACTGATCTCTCCAATAGAGGACCTCTCTTGAAAATAATGATAGTGCACCTCAATGTGCTTATTGCGAGCATGGAACACATGGTTCTTCACAAGTGCCAATGCACTCTCACTGTAAATGAAGATGGTGGTGGCAAAGGACTGTCCAACACCCAAATCAACCATAAGACATCTGAGCCACACACACTCAACAGTCAAAGTGAAAGCAGCCCTATAATCAGCCTCACAACTAGAAGTGGCCACAATAGGTAGTTTCTTGCTCAACCAAGATATACATGAGCTACCAAGCATGAAGGAAAAGCCACTAGTGGACATACGAGTGTCATAACAACCAGCCTAGTCAAAGCCAAAAAAAGCATGTAAATCTGGCAGTAGTGATCCCCACTTGGGATAAAACAATCCAAGTAGCCAAGTACCACTCAACCCCTTGCCAATGCTTGACACCTAGGCAATGAATAAGCCTCCTCATTTGTGAGACAACAAACAGGCTGAGTGATGCATAAGTAGTGAAAGATGCGCTTAACCGCTTGCCATTGCTTGACACCTGGGCAATGCATAAACCTGTTCCAACCTCTTTCTTCTTTGTGTCTTTTGCAACCAGTTTTGGACAACTTTTTATGACATTATCATTTGCTTTACAATATTTGCAAAACAATTCTGATTTTTTGTTTTCTTCTCCTCTCTGTCATCCTTCTTTGATTGTGCAGAATTAGCAGATTTTTGCTTACTAGTAGAAGAGCTCCATTTACCTTTGCCCTTCTAACTAGCCAAGAAAGCTTGATCTACAACATGCATAATGGAACTTTTTTGCCTAGACTAATGTTCCTGCAAGAGAATAGAGATCAACTCCTCAAATTTTAAGGCATTTGGATTGCCTTTCATCATCAAATGAAGAGTAAAAACAAAACTATGATATCAATTGAGAAGACCATTCAGAAGAGTCTGCATAAGTGAACTACCTAGCAAGACTTCATCAGCAAAAATCAAGTGTTCCTTTGAATCTTTGATCCTTGTCAGAAAATTATCCATGGAATCTCCTTCATTCATGTGCTCACTCTCCAACTGCTTTGAGAGGTAAGCAACATGAGCATCATTCCTTTCCTGGTATAAAGTGGTAAGTGTATCCCAAGCATCCTTAGCTAATGTGCAAGAGGGAATGTGAGGAATGATGACACATTTGATAGACAAGGCTATCAATGCATGTGCCTGAGCATCTTTACCATCCCAACAAATTTTCTATGTAGTACTTGCAGCAGGAACTACAATAGGAACAAGAACATGAAGAATATTTCCATCTTCAACAGTATCTGCATCACCTTCAACAACTGTGTTTGTAGTTGTAATAGGATGTTTTTCAACATCCTACACAATATTCTAGAGTCGTTTTGCAACCAATACATGACACATCATATAAGCCCATAATGGGTAATTGGTACCAACCAACTTATCCTCAACAATCAACATACAAAATACATTGCTATTTTGAGCCATTGCCACTAACTAAAATAGCTTGATGGAGAAAAATGATTGTATCTAAAATAATTGAACATAACTACCTTGTCGAGTTCTGCTAAACCTATAGCAGAATTTGAGATGCTTATACTAGCAAAGTGAAACCTGTATATATGTTTGGCACAAAAAGACAAAATCGCCTACACAAGCATTGTAATAGTGCATTTGGAGGGTGAAATGAGCTCAGATCGTGATTTTGGCACCATAGAGCAAAGATGTTTTTATCTTCTAATCACCCTGAGATGCTCACCAATTTTCATGTGATTCTGAGACTATGATTCGAGGGTTGTCAATGATGCTCTAGATGAAGCCGCGACCTGCTCTGATACCAATTGTTGGAGTTCAATGTCTTTGAAAGCATGCGAACAATACAAGGAAGAAGAAGAAGCTTGGACCACAACACACAATAATGAATGTATTACCAAGAGAATGTACAAAGATAAATAGCCCATTAGCATAATAGGTGTATATAGAAGCAGGGGGAAATAAAAACTCCTAAAGAGGGAAAAGAGTGCCTCGATGGTCCTAGTGTGTTCACACATATCATTACCTAATATATCAACACAATAGAGTGAGTACTTCACTGAGTCATCAATTTATTCACCCTTAGGAAAATACTCACGAGGTAAATATTGAGGAAAATTCAAAGGGAATTCACCACAAGGCCAGTTTATTCAAACTTATAAAAATGGATGCAAAGGTGAGAAATGTATTGAAAGTCATGTAGTTTGCTTACCTAAGCCCTCCACCTAGAATAGAGGGCTTCATGGTAGCTTTTTCTTGTGCACCACTAATAGACTACGAAAGTTCTACATTGTCTATTTCCATAAGAAACAAAATTTTGACAGGTGTCATTTTGGATGGTGGTTGTGGCATCAATCTGATGCCTGATTTTACTATGAAGAAATTTAATTTGGACCTCACCAAGGCAACACCTTTTATTGTCACACTAGTAGATCATCATCGATTCACACCACTGGATATCATTGAAAAGGTACCCATGACAATCCAAGGTTGTCAATTTCTGTTGGATTTTGTTGTTATTGCCCTACCATAGGATACTTCTTATCCTCTACTCTTGGAAGTGCCTTGGATGAGGCAAGCAAAAGCATTTCAAGATTGGGGAAGGAACAGGTTTTGGATTTCTACAAATGCTAATAATCAATTGCACATACACTTAGAAGAAAAATATAACATTGGCAAGGCAACTCGGTATATAGTGGACAGTCACGTAATGTCTTTTGTACCTCATGAAGATGATACTCTAATAAATTGGATCATGGGTAGTGCAGAATGTTGCACAATTTGTTGGAAACAATGTCTCATTGGTTGGAAAGTGACCAAGCATGTACTTATATAGTCTTGTGTGTACTCTCAAAAGCTTCTCCAAAAGCCAAAATAAAGCTACAATCTTACGATCTCCAATAAAGCATGATCGCTACGCAAATAGTCTTCCGCGTTCGCTGTTCGTTTTGCTTTTATTGAGTCGAAAAGCATGATATCAAAAGGATTGTATAACTCCATGTTGCTGGCGACGGGATTTGATCTCGAGTGGCTGGGTTAAGAGAGTAATGGCGTAGCCATGCACACTAGCACCTTCTTGATGTAGGGAGTATTAAAAAGTTTCTATAATATCTGATAGCGCCCGTCGATTCTTGAATTAAAGACGATACAAGATGTCTACACATGTTCTTCTTATTAAGAAAGATTGATCAATTTGGACCAATGGGACATTGTTTCCAACAATCCCCCCTGCAATGTCATATTGGTACATCTTGAACTGAATCTGCAAACTGTCAAAGCTGCAAATTATCACAAGCTTCAAGCTTGTACTTCCGATACTTCAGAAAAAGTCTTCTTCAAAATTGAAATTGACTTTCCTTCAAAAAACTTGAACTTGTTGAATATGAACCATAATACCTGAGAAAATATGCAAACTAGATATAGTGTTCTTTTCAAGCAATCACTGCTTGACAACAAATATAGCATGAACTGTCTCCTGAACCTGCTATCTCGTGTTTTCACAAACCTGAAAACATACACTAGGATCCACATATTTGCATTTACCTTCCAAAAAGGTTTCTCAACGTACTTCTGCTGTGTCATGTAAATACACTAAACAAAATCAGGAACTGAATGACTGTCAACTCACAACTTAGTGCATTATGAACACTGCTAGTTCATCTCTGATTGTACTCAAGTCAATATGAGTCAAAAAATCTATGATGTCATCATGTCTTCATCCTTTAAATCCTTCATACCTCTTTCCTTCAGAACTTGGTATAAACATATATGTGCGCACTTCTGAAATATACCTTTCTGAAATATCAAGTTTCTCTTCAATAGAACTCTGGAACCTTCTCCTGAACAGGAACTTTTCTCCAAACATTCTTCTTCTTCCTTCTTCTTTCAAAGCTGGAACATAAAGAGAACCTGACAAAGGAAATATAGGAATACCTGTAGGTATGACTATGCATTCTTTTACATATGGCTTGAAAATAAGTCTTCATGTTTCATCACCCCCTTGGATGACTTAACACTAGTATCCAGTATTCTTCAAATATATCAAACTTTATGAAATGTGGAACGTCTTCCTTCATAAATCTGATGTTCAGTGATCAATACCTATATCTGAAACAAAATCTCTGAACCCTTTTTATTAGCATTGTGCACATGCCAATAGCTTTCCATGTCATTCTTCAGCTTTCCAAAATCTAGAATAAGGTTAGCTGAACCTAACATAATAAAACCTTGCTGAAAGCTTTTTAGGATTCATAACCTTCTGTAACATAACAAGTATCTTCTTCTATCTCTCTGCAAGACAAATCTGATAGAACTTGAATCTTTGACTTACTTCTTCCAATGTTAAGAATCTTCACAAACAAAGGATAGACAACTGAATCATAAATACTCAAGATCATACAAGATCTATTTAAGATCAATGATCTCTCCTGTGTAGAATCTGCTCTTATCAAACCTTCAAGACTGAATGTTTGATTTGTTTAGCTGAATGTCTCCAAGTGTCCATGCTTTCTCAAAAAGTTGTAAAACTTTTCTTCAAAAAAAATCCTTCAAGGAATCTGTAACTCCTTACTTGAAACATAAGTGGACAAACTTCTCACCTTGAGAACTCCAAAAGCTACAAGTTTGATACTTCATAACTTTCATATTTTACCCGGGTGAAATGTGATAGCACCTGCTTGATTTTCTTTTGGCTAACTCCACTTCTCAATCAAGTGATAGGATCTAATGGAACACCTTTTTGAATACAAGCATGTATCCAAAAAACTCGACAATCATAAAAAGTAGATTCTTCAAATGACCTGTACATCAGCAAATCTGAATTTTCTAAAGTTTCTGAAAATACTGAGTATGAGGTAACCTTTTCCAAACATAAAACCTCAACCCAAGTCTTCAACATCTGCTACAGAAAACTCTTTTACCTCAAGAGTTAGATAAAGAAGAAATATACTTCTCTACAACTTGTCATATACCAAGTAGCTCTATATTGACATTCCAAGAATTCTTTGAGGGAACATATAAGCTGCTTGCTTAAAAGCTTCAACTAAAACATAACTCATACATATATGAGTGCTTTTGTTTCTCTCAATGCAATTCTTTGTCAAATCTACTAAATCATGACCAAGTGTAATGCAAAACAAGAAACTGCTTCTTCTTTAAACAAGATGTTCTCGTAGACTTGTCTTTGGATGTAGAGGATAAAATAGGAAAAGTATATGGAAAATATATGAGAAAAGGAAGCCTTATTTTTCTTTTGGAAATGATGGACTTTCTTCTTCTGCATCTTTCTTCCACCTGATGATGTCAACATTTTCAAACTTCTCTTCCATACCTTTTGTTCTCTTCATCTTGAAGTAGCAAACACTCTTGACTTCTTCAACTGAACTTTTCTCTTCCTCTAATGCTAAGAGTAAGAGATAAAACAAACATGGTATATAAATGGAAGTTGAATATCATGTTTTATCATCTCCTCATATCTCTGAATCAAAATGTTGTTTCAAATGTCTGAAACGACTAAATTCACCAATCGTTGTCTGAATGATGAATTGCCCATCTAGAGTTACCTTCTCTAGATATATTTGTACCTTGATATCCAACCAACTTACAACAGAAAATTGGCTGAAAACAAAACTCATCTCATCTCTGCACTTGTCTTCTTAGATGAACTTTCTTGCCATGAAAGAGATCTTTCAAAACTCTCTAGAAAAACCTCTAGATACCTGTTTTGATGTAGCTAATGCTTTAACTTTCAAATGATGAAAGTGTATAAAAGCATTCCTTGAATTTCTTCAAATCTCTTCATAACTGCTCTTCTAAGATATGACCTGCAAATGATAATCTGATAGTAAACATTGATACCTGTGATTTGATGTTGATCTGATTCCTTCATCTTCTCTAAACAATTGTTCTTCCTTGAATTTGAAGTAGTCTTCTCTTCATCAAGTCTGAGTCTTCAAACAATACTTTTGTAAAGTATTTGCATACTCTTCAAAAATATTCGGCTGTTAACAGATCATCAACTTCGTACTCCACACTGATGAATGTAACTGAAGTGTCTAATTCTCAAATCTCTACTAATCTAGATTAAGTGTGTATGTCAAATGTCAAATATTAGAAGATGCTTTCAAATTATATGTTGTAAATCTGGAATTCTGGGAACCTGAGATATGAATGAGCCTTAATGCATTGATACCAAAGATCTAAAGTTTTGTAACCAAAACCTTAGTGCTCTGATACCAAATGCCTAGAGCTCTGATACCAAATGTTGGAAGTGAGGTAGGCCCTTAGGCTCATGTCACAGGTCCATGGTTCCATAGTTCCATTCATGTACAACATTAATTCCAGCAATCTTCCATATTGACAAAACATGAACATACCACATCTTAATCATACAGATGATGAGACAAAGATAGAGAAAGAATAGACGTCATGTGTAAGGTGTTACGTAAGCCATCACTTACTCATAGTATCATACATACCAATGTTCAATGTACAATGTGGGAGCAAAACTCTCAACCACTCTATGTGAAGAGAAATAGATGAATGAGTGAATGTACAACGTAACAAACATATTCAGATGTGTGGGCAGTAATCTGAATATATATGAGATGTGTGACCTTATAGGTTATAGAAGAGTGAATATGAGTGACTGAATGAGGAAGGATCAGTGTGAAACTGATGGTCAACAAACCTACATCTAAACTTAGGCTATGGAAGACCCTAAGTCAGATATGTGTGTGAGAAGATCACATACTTATAAAGTAGCATGGAATGCTAACAAGATTGTTGCCAGAAATCCTCAAACTCATGTGAACACACCTTCACAAACACCTCATAAAAATATGCATAAAGCATATAAGTACTGATTCTATTATACCTATGCTGAATAGGACTCCTCCTGATATGAACGCCATAGCCTCCATAAACTTCAAGTAGTACCTGTGTGCATAAAGAGAATATGTACCTGAATACTTAACATAAGATGTGAATCTTATGTTAATCACCATCTAATGTCTTTGAAGTAGCCCGATATCTTCTTGTAGAAGACAATCTTCAACCTAATATCTTTCTGTAGAAGATAATCTTCAAAATCATGTAGATGGTCCCATCCAATGTCTTTGAAGTAGCCAGACATCTTCTTGTAGAAGATAATCTTCAACCTAACATCTTCTTGTAGAAGATGATCTTCAAATATATCATGTAGATGGGCGATCCTCACCATCAAGCTGCTAATAATCAAGTCTTCTTGCCATGAACAAGAGATGACCTCCTCTCCATGAGCTAGAGTGTGAGCACACCCTTCATCTTCCCCAAGAAGAATCACCAAGAAGAACTCCATAGCTGCTCCTCAACATGCTTCAAGTTAGCACCATGGCTGCAGATCGTAAGATTGTAGCTTTATTTTGGCTTTTGGAGAAGCTTTTGAGAGTACACACAAGACTATATAAGTACATGCTTGGTCACTTGTATTGTATCCTTCACCTAGGATCAACACAAGCTTTCTAGAGCTTGGACCTCAGTAGAGGTGGTGTTTCTTCTAGCACATGGGGCAGCCATGGTGCTAACTTAAAGCATGTTGAGGAGCAGCTATGGAGTTCTTCTTGGTGATTCTTCTTGGGGAAGATGAAGGGTGTGCTCACACTCTAGCTCATGGAGAGGAGGTCATCTCTTGTTCATGGCAAGAAGACTTGATTATTAGCAGCTTGATGGTGAGGATCGCCCATCTATATGATGCATTTGAAGATCATCTTCTACAAGAAGATGTTAGGTTGAAGATTATCTTCTACAAGAAGATGTCTGGCTACTTCAAAGACATTGGATGGGACCATCTACATGATTTTGAAGATTATCTTCTACAGGAAGATATTAGGTTGAAGATTGTCTTCTACAAGAAGATATCGGGCTACTTCAAAGACATTAGATGGTGATTAACATAAGATTCACATCTTATGTTAAGTATTCAGGTACATATTCTCTTTATGCACACATGTACTACTTGAAGTTTATGGAGGCTATGGCGTTCATATCAGGAGGAGTCCTATTCAGCATAGGTACAATAGAATCAGTACTTATATGCTTTATGCATATTTTTATGAGGTGTTTGTGAAGGTGTGTTCACATGAGTTTGAGGATTTCTGGCAACAATCTTGTTAGCATTCCATGCTACTTTATAAGTATGTGATCTTTTCACACACATATCTGACTTAGGGTCTTCCATAGCCTAAGTTTAGATGTAGGTTTGTTGACCATCAGTTTCACACTGATCCTTCCTCATTCAGTCACTCATATTCACTCTTCTATAACCTATAAGGTCACACATCTCATGTATATTCAGATTACTGCCCACACATCTGAATATGTTTGTTACATTGTACATTCACTCATCCATCTATTTCTCATCACATAGAGTGGTTGAGAGTTTTGCTCCCACATTGTACATTGAACATTGGTATGTATGATACTATGAGTAAGTGATGGCTTACGTAACACCTTACACATGATCTATCTTTGTCTCATCATCTGTATGATTAAGATGTGGTATGTTCATGTTTTGTCAATATGGAAGATTGCTGGAATTAATGTTGTACATGAATGGAACTATGGAACCATGGACCTATGACATGAGCCTAAGGGCCTACCTCACTTCCAACACAATTGAAATAAGTGAGATAAATGAGGATTCTATAGAAGCTTAAGGAGGCCAAAAAGATGAGAAAAATGATAATTTACACTTAAATGATTAGAAAAAAGGTAAGACAAGTGATTATAGGAAATTACATGCAGAGGCCCCTACTAGGCATCATGAGGCACAAGTTAGGCACCTCTCCCAAGGTGGCCCAAGTGGGCTTCACGAGGCCCAAGTTGAGCATCTCTCCCAGGGTAGCCCAAGTGGGCAAGAAGTCATAGGTAGCCAAGGCAACCAATTTGGGCGCTTGATTTTTGGTGGTCAAAATGAAGTTTATGGGCGACCAATTTTCCTGTAGTTGCACATGAGTGACTTGCCACCAAGGATGAGCATCTGGGTTTTTATAAAAAAATGCTTGTTCAATATGCCTAGGAAGAATATATGGTTCTTTAGTAGATCGCATTACCTTGGAAGAATCAATTGCCCAAAACCCAGATAATTCCTTTCTTAATGTAGAATTACTACCTTTATACTCCGCTCGAAACCAGTCAACCTTCAAAATGACCTATCAAAATATATAAAAACAAAAACCCATTATTAGGTGCTTAAAAAAATAACTAACTCTAAAAATAATATATAAACTTTTTTCTACCTGTTTGAATGTACGAAATGAAATTTCGTAGATACCAACAATGTTCCTACGTAACCAAGTTTGCTATCTATAAGGTTCGTGTCTTTTGAGCTAGCACATGATAGTTGCTTGAAAGAAGCAACGATACTAGAATCCTCTATTTTACGTAAAGAATCAATGGCTTTGATTCTAATATGCTGTCCAAAACCCCACATGTTAGTAAACATTCAAGCCTGCAAAATAAATTCAATTAGTAAATAGAAACTAACATACATATATGAAAAAAATAAAATATTATTTTAATAAAATTACCTTTCGTTCACAATTTATCATTAACTCTCTTTGCTCATCTGAGATTTCTTCATTATTTGCGTTGGCGCGTTGCAAACGACTATATAGCCAATCTGTGAAAGAAGGTATATCTGTAATCTCATTATTATCGAGATTACGTCTAGATCTTTTGTTTTTTCGCCTTTTACTTCGGAGACTTTGAAGTTCCTCGTATTTGCTAAGGAATGCTTGCATGCATTTGCTATTATATGCTACAAAAGTAGAAACATCATTTTTTTCTCAGCGAGTGCCAATTTTCCTTTACCTCTGTTCACATACTCATTATCTGAATCATCACTGAAGATTTCTGCTTCTGGATCTATCAAAGGTCCATCTGTCCATTTTTTATACCAATCCATAGGCGTCATAGGTTTTGGATACTGGCCTATTTCAAGCTTTCCATTAAAATGTATCGCTTTTCTTTTAGATCTTAATGGATGATCATCAGGCAAGAATCGTCGATGTCGAAGATAAATATTTTTGTTGAGATTCTTACTATAGATTGATCTCAACCAATCACCACAATATGGACAAGCTTTATAACCCTTAGTAGATATTCCTGCATCATGAAAAATGATAAAAATATAATTAGATTAAATCATATTTATTTACATGCATATTGAATAAAAAAATTACATCAATACCTGAACAAACGCCATATCCAGGAAAATCGTGAATAGTCCAAGCCACAATACCACAAACCGTAATATCTCTTTCATTGATGCTTTTCGATACATCAATGACATTAATACCTCTCCATAACTCTTGAAGATCGTCAATGAAAGGAGCAAGATATACATTCATATCTTTAACTTGTCTTTTGCCTGGGATTAAAAGTGAAAGCATTAAATGTTCCTTTTTAATGCTAAGATATGGTGGAAGATTGTAGTTTATGACTACCACTGGCCATGTTGACCATTTACTGGATTTCATGGAGAATGGATTAACGCCATCTAATGCAACTCCTAACTTTAGATTCTGTGGATTTTGTGCAAATTCAGGCCATGTGGAATCAATATGCTGAAAAGCAACACTATCATGAGGAATTCTGATTATTCCATCAGTACTTTTGTGATCATGTCCCCAAGTCAAAAGCTTTGATAATTCGGGGCTTTGAAACATATGTCTAATCCGTGGAGCCAATGGGAAATTTCTCAATACCTTTTTCGGGATTTTACCTTCTTCACCCTTATATCGAGGAGATTGACATTTGGGACATGTCAAAGAGTCTGCATATTCACCTCTATATAAAATACAATCGTTAGGACATGCATGTATACATTGATAATCTATACCAAGATTGTTGATTATCTTCTTCATTTCATCATGTGAGGTAGGAAGAATATTCTAACTTGGTAAAAACTATTCAGATAATAACCTGTAAGTTTATCAAAAAAAGATATATTAAAAAAGGTAAATAAATAAATATACATATATACATGTAGGTTTTTATTCTTACTTTAGATAAGGTAAGAACAAGAACTTGAATTGAATGGACACTTTTTGTTCACACATCTTTTAAAACTATTAATGCATCTTTCAAAATATTTACACAAAATTTGATTGTTTTGGATGGCAGGATACGATTGTTTGTTTTGGACGCATGAAGTATGTACCTTCATTGAATGATTTGTCGATTCACACTTTCAAACTGAACATATGTGTGAATCGACAAATCATTCATATCCTCCAAAACAAACAATCGTATCCTGCCATCCAAACAATCATATCCTGCCATCCAAACAATCGTATCCTGCCATCCAAACAATTGTATCCATTCAATTCAAGTTCTTCTTCTTATCTTATCTAAAGTAAGAATAAAAACCTGCATGTATTTATATATATATATTTATGTATATATATATATATATAGATAGAAAAATGAAAATTATACCTTAATAGTGTCGAAATAGATACATTACTCCATCCAAAATGATTTTGAAGGTTGAGAATAAGTAAGCTCGCACTTAGTCGTGTCAAACGACTTCCTTCATATACATGCTTTAGACATTCCTCTCGAAGATATTTCTCATTTTTAGAAATATCAATGCTCTCACTGTCATTTTGATACCAATCCTCAATAAAATCTGTCATGCCATCATCTTCATCATTGTCACACAAATCTTGTACTTTATCGTCTTTTGAATATAGATCTTTCAACTTTGCATATTGCACAGGATTAGTTTTGCGTAGCCTCCTCATGGAAGCTTCTGATAATCGTGGTCTTACTGGTAATTGTGAATGCTGTGGACGAATATCATCAACATCATACGTTGGAATCTACACATATAAATAAAACTCATTAGTATTCCATAAATGAATAAAAAGTAAACTTCAAATATTAAATTAAGTATATAACTTATTAAATATGGATAGAAAATTTTTATTCTCTCTAGCTAAAAGGTGCTCTTGGAGGTCTACGCCATCCATAATTCACTAATAGTTCATCACCAGCATGTAATGTAGTAATAGCATTGACAACTATGTATCTTGATACATCTCTACTCATGTATGGTGATTCATGACTATTTTCACGCTCCTCAAATGTGCAATTAGTCCTTGAACTATTATGTAACCCTCGACTACTATTTATTAAACCTGCTATATTTCCATGTGTGTAAGGTCTTCCATCAATATATAATCTTTCATTTTCTACATGTAAAATCCTTCTACTAGTAAGGGATGCTGCGTTCAAGCATATTCCATAAGTACTCATGCTTTGAACATAACGTGAAAGTCGATGCCAATCTCCCCATCCATATATAGGACCACAAAATGACATAAGAATGACTTCAAAGTTCGGGGGCACATACGAATCCTCTACAATAAAGAGACCACGACCAACATTAGTAATAGTGGATGGAGCAATCATATAGCGATTACCCCAAAAGTTGAAAACCTCTCCATCTAAAGGAAGTGGTCCTCTATTCCATCCTCCATATCTTCTTCTATCATATGTTTGTACTAAAGAACGATCACGAGCTGGCAATGGATAATCTCCAGCCGTTTCATTCTCTAAACCAGGAGGTAGAGGATTTCTAGAAACCTCTGCTTGTAATTGATGAACAGCAAGTCCATGACGTGTATGAGGTATATTAACATTATGAGAAAAATCATCATCATCATCATCATCGAGCAAGTATTCTTGTATATCAACAATAATTTGATTTTATATATGGTTTTTAAATAAAATAATGACATTAATATATATAGAAAATACATACCCAAGCATTATCACGTTGACTAGGTGATGGTGCACGCTCAAAAGTACCATACTCTGCCTCATGTTCAATACATTCCAATCGTGGTCTTCGATACGTGCCATAACAAGAGTTACACCAACATATAATATGCTCTTCATAGTAAAATTCATCATAATTCCTATCGGAGGACACATGTGAAGTCGTTGCATGGGTAGGAGGTGGTGGAGTACCCTCTGATTGATCAGAATCTGCACATAATAAGAAAAATAAAAAAAAATATAAGTTATGTATCCATCAAATATATTTAAATTTAAATATTTCATATACTTACAGTATAAAGTTGTTGCACGAAGAGGAGACGGTGGTGGAGTTCCATGTGATTGATCAGAATCTACAAATAATGATATTTGATATTAATAATTTGATTATCTACATAAACAAAAAGTTCACATATACATATTTACACATACACACATATTCACATAAACGCGCGTGAATCCCCACTATATGCACTTGAGGGGGATCGAGGTATAGTCTCTTTCTCCACAAGTCCCTAAGTTGGTACTTAGGTACACAAAGGGTGATGTTCCTCATTTCACAAGTTATTTGTAACACTAAGATTGGTCATGTGCAAAGCTTAGAAACAACCAAAGAAGTTTGGGAATCATTGGAGAAGGTGTATGCTACCTCAACAAGGTCTCAGAGGATGCAACTCAAGAATGAGCTCAACAACATGAGGAAAAGCTCAAACCAAAGCATTAGTGAGTATACATTGAGGATCAAGGAGCTTTGAGATCACCTAGCATCACTTGGATGCAAGATAGAAGAGGAAGACATCATCCAAACAGCCCTCAATGGCTTGAGGAGTGAAGAAAAAAGGAAGCCCCTCATCACAAACATTCTTTATAGAGACCCTCTACCAACATTCGACGAGATTATACCAAATCTTGTGGCTGAAGACATTGCTCAAGAAGGAGAAGGCAACAAAGGTAAGGACAGCCATAGTCAAATGTTATATGCAGGTTGAGGTAGAGGAAGGAACTCAAGAGGAGGCTGGAGAGGAAGCGGAAGAAGCTACAACAACACAAATTCAAGCCAACACAACTCGGAAGACAACAAGGACAACTCAAATGACAACACACATGGAAGAGGTCGAGGAAGAAATAGAGGAAGAGGTCAAGGTTCATACAATCCTCATAAAGTGTTGGAGTTAGACGTCTGCAGAAGCACGCGAACATCACAATGAAGAAGAAGAAGCTTGGAGCACAAACACACAATACTGAATGTATTACTAGAGAATGTACAAAGATAAGTAGCCCATTAGGGCAATAGGCGTATATACAATCCGAGGGAAAAAAACCTCCTAAAGAGGGAAAAAAGTGCCCCGGCAGTCCTAGTGTGTTCACACACATCAATACCTAAATATATCAACAAATCCCGGCTGGGAGTGATGCGGTGAACAAGGAGCTGGCACTCATGTATAAGGAAGTGCCAAGCTATGTGGAAATCACTCCACAAAAGGAAGTAAGCCCAAAGCTTTGCGGAAAGCTTCAAACTTCTCCCTAGGCAGAGCCTTCGTGAAAAGTTCTACAATGTTCTCCTCCATGGGCACATGTGCCAAGTTGATCTCCCCTACAGAGAACCTCTCCTTGACATAGTGATAATGCACCTCAATGTGCTTAGTGCGAGCATGGAACACAGGGTTCCTCGCAACTGCCAATGCGCTCTGACTGTCAGTGAAGATGGTGGTGGCAGAAGACTGGCCAACACCCAAATCAACCATAAGGCGTCTAAGCCACTCACACTCAACAATCGCTGTGAAAGTTGCCCTATACTCAGCCTCACAACTGGAAGTGGCCACAGTAGGCTGCTTCTTGCTCAACCAAGATATACATGAGCTACCAAGCATGAAGCAAAAACCACTGGTGGACACACAAGTGTCATAGCAACCAGCCCAATCTGAGTCAGAAAAAGCATGCAAATCTGGCGGTAGTGATCCCCCCTTGGGATAAAACAACCCAAGTAGCCGAGTACCACTCAAGTAGCGAAAGATGCAATTAATCTCCTTCCAATGCGTGACTCCTGGGCAATGCATAAACCTGCTCATCTGTGAGACAACAAACTGAATATCTGGCCGAGTAATGCATAAGTAAATCAAGCATCCAACAGCCTGCTGATAGAGAACAACATCAAATGCATCTCCAACATCATGAAGACTCAATCGTAAACCTGTCTCCATAGGAGTGGCAATAGGCTTACAATCTTCAAGGCCAAAACACTGCAATAATGTGTCAATATATTTCTTTTGACACAAAGACATTCCACCATCAACTTGCATAAACTCAATGCCCAAATACTGATGCAAATGCCCCAAATTAGACATCTCAAATGAGGCATGCAAATCAGCCTTGAAATCAGCAATATGCTTCTCAATAGGACCAGTGAGCAGCATGTCATCAACATAGACAACAATGATCAGAAGCACATCATTAGCATGCTTAACATATAAGGTGCTTTCAATTGGACTGTTCACAAAACCATGTGCAACCAGATAGGCATGTATCTTCTCATACCAAGCACGTGGTGCTTGCTTTAAACCATATAATGCCTTGTTTAACCTGCACACCTAGTTTTCATGCCCTTTCTGCACAAAGCCACGGGGCTGAAAAACATACACTTCTTCATGCAAGTCACCATTCAGAAATGCTGTTTTAATGTCCAACTGATGTAGATTCCAACCATGATGGGCTGCACGTGCACAAATGCTCCGAACAGTTGTCATACGGCATGTAGGTGCAAAGGTTTCATCAAAATCAATGCCTCTTTCCTGCGCATAACCCTTTGCAACAAGCCTAGCCTTATACCTGTCAACTGTACCATCAGGTTTATGCTTCAGCTTGTATACCCACTTAGTGCCAATGGCCTTCTTGCCAGGAGGCAAGTCACATAAAGACCATGTACCATTCTTCATTATAGCATCATATTCAAATTGCATGGCAACCATCCAATTTTTTGAATTATGTGCTTCATCAAAAGAAACAGGCTCATTCTCATCACAGAGACTAGACGCAGCCATAGCATAGAAATCTGATGCAAAGGAGGCACTATGAGAGCCTGAATGAGTACGATATGACAAAGGTGCATCTAATTTGCTGTCACGCAAAGTCTGCACCAGCCATTTTGGCATAGTTTTTGCCTGCTCAATATCACCTCTCTCATCAACAAGTGCATCATGTGAATCTACATCAGAAATAGAATGATCTACATCATCATATGAAACCTGCAAAGGCTGAGAAGTTGCCTCATTAGGACCAGCACTAGACTGTCCACCTGTAAAAAGAGGCATCAACGTATCATACATGTCTTTGGAGCTAACAGATGTCTCCTTAGTGAATGAAAGCAATGGCTGAATAGCATCTTCCACAAAGACAACATCACGGCTAACCAGAATGCATTTAGTCTGTGGATGATACAGACGATAGCCTTTACTTTCAGAACTGTACCCAACAAAAATACATTTTACTGCCTTATCATCCAATTTTCTACGATGTTGTTCAGGCACTAATGCATATGCCAAACAACCAAATGTTGGAGCAAGTCTATGACAAGCCTAAGTATTGGCTTGAGTCCCACAAAGTCATAGAAAAAGCCTTAAAATGAAGACTATGTAAAGTTCACTTGTGAACTACCTCTTGTAACTTTTGAAGAGTTTACTTAATGTAAAAGTAAGAGAATCTTAAGTGGTTGAGTCCACTTGATCAAGAATGGAAAGAGGAGCCACGAATTCGTGATTTGTGGTAGGTAGAGAATCAAATCAATCATTGATTGATTGGAGAGTGATTGAGGGAAGTTAGCCTCCCAAACTCAACTATAAATAGATGGTAGTTTTAGTCGTGGTGAGAGAGACCTATGTGAAGACCTCCAAGAGCTGAGCTTTATGCCATATCAAGGTGTGATTAGAAGGCACACATATGTATCAGTAAGTCATTGTATTGTACAAGCAATATACTTTCATTTTCATGATTATTTGAGTTCATCTTTCCATGTTCTTGTGAAGTGTACTACTCACTGCCATTACTCTCAGTTTTTCTCATTCAGCTTGCAGAGATGTTTTCTCTGAGCTTGGTGCATCATTTTCAGTGATTTAACTTGGTAAAGTTAGCTCTATAAGTCTACTATATGCTCACAAATTTTCATGTCATTTGGATGTTGCAATCTTCAGTTATGTTCATTTGAAGTCAACAGGGTCTGTTCATCTTCACTTCTCTGTCAGGTACCCGACTTTTTCACTCATCTTGTCAGAGGTGTTTCTCAGTGGTTACTTATCCAAATTCAGTGATTTAAAGCTTTTTGGATTTAGCTTACTGTCTAGTTTAACCACAAAAGGTTTCATAATCATTGGATTCCTACATTTTGAGTTGTGTTGATTTGTCTGCTCACTGGTCTCAAACTGTAGCAGCCCGTGAAAATCGGGATGATGTCATCAGTTGTTAAAACTCATTCTCAGTATGTGGTTCATTATTTTTGATGAGATTACTCTTGAAAGTTAGCTCTTTAAGTTACCTAGACTTCTCCAAGAGGAATTAAGCTAATTGGTGCTGTGCTCAGAGAATTATGTAAAACACTGGACAGGTGTATGAACCAAGAATAGCAAGTTTTCACCTCTGAGCTAACTCCAACTTATCTGTTTTGATCTATCTTTTTGAGAGTGATCTTCCAAGGTACATAGGGTGTCTAATACATCCATTGGCAAGCTAAAAGGGCCCACCATATACTCCTGGAGTTCAATTGGCTGGTGTAGATCAAGGATTTTGCAACACCTCTTCATCTTCAAGCACATACCTATCCATCTCTTCACAGTGGTATCAGAGCAAGGTTGGACAACATGGCAGATGGATTTCCTTCATCAATTGACAAATTAGACAGAGGTAACTACTCAGCTTGGTCATTAAGGATGGAAGCTTATCTCCAAGGTAGAAGTTTATATGGTTATGTGGCTGGAGATGAAGTTATGCCAAGTTTCAGGAACAAAAGTCAACCAACACAGGAAGAGCAAGAAAGATTGAGCACATGGTGCTCCAAGGATGCACTTGCAAGGTCTTATCTCCTCAACTCTATCTCAGATTTTTTGTTGCCTCACATTAGAAGTTGTAAGACATCTCAGGAAGTGTGGGATGCACTTGAAGCTTTCTTTTCTTCAAGTACTAAAGCTAGGAAGCATCAACTATGGCTGGATTTCACAACTCTCAAGAAGGCTCCCAAACAAAATGTGACTGATTTTGTCACAAAGCTCAAGGACATAGCGGATCAGTTGGGAAGCATTGGAGAGGTAATAGATGAAGAGCAAATTGTAAGGCATGTCATCAATAGCTTGAAGGCAGATGACAAGTGGGAAGCATTCACCACAGCTATGGATTTGTACATGGACATGCATGTACCTGATTTCAACACACTCATTGGACAACTACTTACTCAAGAGGCAAAGCTTATCAAAAATGGAGAAAGCTCTAAAGGTAATCAATCTTCAGCTTTATACACTGATAAAAGCAAGTCCAAAGATAACAAAGGAAAGGCAAAGAAAGTGGATGATGAAGCAGGTACATATCAAGCTAACTATGCAGGTAGAGGAAGACATGGCAGAAGTAGAGGAAGAGGAGGTAGACAAGGCAGGAGGAGATCCCAAGTCTCCAACCCATGTTCTATTTGTGGACTAACTAATCATACAACTGAAAATTGCTTTAGGAATTCCAAGAATCAAAGAGGCAGAGGATACAATAGAGGAAGTTATGGCTACTCAAGAGGAAGGTTCAACAACTACCATGGCAACTACAACAACTACAATCATTCAAACTATCAAGGAGGCTACAAAGGAAGGAGAGACTACAATAACTACACAGAAGACTCAAACAAAGAGGATTCATTATTGATCATGAACATGGCTATGCCACAAGGTAAATCTGATGAGCATGTTTTCTACATAGATTCAGGTTGTTCAAATCACTCCTATCAAATTTAGAAGATCCAAGGAATAAGCATGAGGTAGAAACAGGAGATGACACAAGACATCCTGTGGAGAAAATAGGCAATGTCAAAGCACCTGATGGAAACATCAACCTACTCAGTAAGGTACTCTATGTCCCTACCATTACAAAGAATTTGATAAGTGTTGGGCAGATAGTAGAGAAAGGGTTGCAAGTCAGGTTCACAAAAGCAGGAGCATTTGTTGAAGATCCAAGTCAAGGATTCAGAAGAATTGCAAAAGGTGAAAAGACAGGTAGATTGTTCACATTTGAATTACAGGACACTAGAAACATTGCTCTCTTTAATTATGGTAGTCAGACACTCACAGAATTGGAAGTATGGCACAAAAGGTTAGCACATATTGGTGAAAGGTCATTAAAGCAAATCTGCAGGGACCAAAGTGTACTTGGACTTCCTAATTTGTCAAAACAACATATGATTTATAAGTGTAGTGCATGTCAATTTGGAAAGTCTCACAGGTTACCATTCATGAAGAAAGGTTATATGCATGGAGATCTCTTGGAGTTGGTTCATACAGATGTATGGGGACCTAGCAAGGAAGCTTCAATATCTGGATCAAGGTATTATGTTTCCTTTATTGATGATTGCAGCAGATGGACTATCCTATTCTTTATGAAACACAAAGATGAAGTTTTTTCATGTTTCAAAAGATATTTGGCTCTTGTGGAGAATCAAACAGGTAAATCACTAAAAAGGCTAAGGTCAGATGGAGGGGGAGAATACTTCTCCCATGAGTTTGATTCTTTTCTTCAAGAAAGAGGAATCAAAAGAGAGGTAACTACAAGGTACACTCCTGAGCAAAATTGAGTGGCAGAAAGGAGGAATAGGACAATTGTTGAAGCTGCAAGGTCTATGTTAAATGAAAAGCATTTACCTAATTACTTATGGGCCGAGGCTGTATCTACAGCCACTTACTTGATTAACAGGTTGCCTTCAAAATCCCTGGATGGGATGACTCCATATGAGGCTTGGAATGGAAGAAGACCAAGCTTAGATCATTGTAAAATTTTTGGATGTATTGCTTTTGCTCATGTTCCTTCACAGGTTAGAGGCAAGATGGATCCAAAGGCAAAAAGGTGTGTATTTATTGGATATGACAACAATCAAAAGGGCTACAGGTTATACAACCCTACCAACAAAGGATTCTTGGTAAGCAGAGATGTAGTTTTTGATCAGAACAATTCATGGTATGAAGATTCATGCAGGAAGGTCAATTTACCATATAATCTTGAAGAAGATTTTCCAAAGCTTGGTAGAGAACAACCAAAGATTGAAGAACAAGACACCTCAGAGGATGATGAAGAATCTCAAATGGAAAAGATCAAAGCATGGAAGTCTAAAGGTAAAGCAAAATTGCAGGAACTTGGACATGAGGCAGAATCATCACATCATGGCCTAAGAAGATCTATGAGGGAAAAGAAAAAACCAGAAAGGTATGGGTTTGACACCTCATTAGTAACTAAACATTCTATCTACATAGCACAGGACATAAACCAAGAGGAGCCATCATCATTTGAAGAGGCCAAAGCAAAAACAGAATGGAAGCATGCAATGCAGGAAGAGATCGAAGCACTTGAGGAAAACAACACTTGGGATTTGGTGCCCAAGACTTCATCCATGAAGGTAATAGGCTCAAGATGGGTCTATAAACTCAAGAAGAATTCTGATGGTTCCATTAACAGGTATAAGGCAAGGCTTGTAGCAAAAGGCTTTGCACAAACTCAGGGAATTGATTATGAGGAGACCTTCTCTCCTGTGGCAAAGATGCCTACTATTAGGGTTTTGCTTAGTATTGCCTCTTCCAAGAATTGGAAGATACTTCAACTAGATGTAAAGAATGCATTTTTGAATGGTTGGATAACAGAAGAGGTATATATGGCACAACCACCTGGTTTTGAGAATCAAGTTTATCCTGATTATGTGTGTAAACTTAACAAAGCATTGTATGGTCTCAAGCAAGCTCCAAGAGCTTGGAATTTCAGGCTTGTTTCATTCTTGCAGGACAAAGGCTTTCAACCAAGCAAGGCAGATCCTTCACTCTTTATTAAAAAGAGTAATTCCGAGGTCATCTACCTATGTGTATATGTAGATGATATTATATTGATAGGAAATGATGCAGATGGTATGAAGAAGATCAAAGATCAGATGAGAGAAGAGTTCAAGATAAGTGATTTAGGTTCACTTACCTACTTCCTAGGTTTGGAAGTTGTCTACAAAGATCATGGTTTGTTTCTCACTCAAAGAAAGTACATTAAGGACATGTTGGCAAAATTCAAGATGCAAGATTGTAAGGTTGCAGGTACTCCAATGGAGGTCACAAATTGAGCTCACATGAAGGTGAACTCATAGAGGACATCACATCATATCAAAGTCTAGTGGGTAGTCTCAACTATGCCACATTGACAAGAGTAGATATATGTTACAGTGTGAGTGTGCTAAGTCAATTTATGCACACACCAAGGAAACCACATATGGATGCTGCCGAAAGGATCCTCAAGTATCTCAAATGAACCATAAATGAAGGACTTTATTATCCTTATGTATCTGATTTAGGTTTGAAGCTATTTTCTGATGCAGATTGGGCTGGCTCCAAGGAAGATAGAAGGAGCACTTTAGGTTATCTTACCTTTGCAGGTTCAAAGCTTATTTCATGGTCATCCAAGAAGCAACCCACAGTTGCTCTCTCTTCTACTGAAGCTGAATACAGAGGTCTTGCCATAGCTACTCAAGAAGCTATGTGGATGAAGACATTGTTCAAAGATCTTGGATTGGAGTTTGGAACTCCAACTATTTTTGGTGACAATATGAGTTCTATTCATTTGGCTGCTAATCCTATTTTTCATGCAAGGACTAAACATATTGAAGTTCATTATCACTATGTACGAGAAAAGGTTCTAAGCAAAGAGATTCAAATATCATATGTGTCCACTCATAAAAAATGTGCAGATATTCTAACCAAAGCATTGGATGGTACAAAGCTTTGCAAATTCAAGGCTATGATTGGTTTGCAGGTAATCTTGGAAGATTGAAGACCTCAAGCATACTTGGCTTGAGGGGGAGCTGTTGGAGCAAGTCTATGACAAGCCTAAGTATTGGCTTGAGTCCCACAAAGTCATAGAAAAAGCCTTAAAATGAAGACTATGTAAAGTTCACTTGTGAACTACCTCTTGTAACTTTTGAAGAGTTTACTTAATGTAAAAGTAAGAGAATCTTAAGTGGTTGAGTCCACTTGATCAAGAATGGAAAGAGGAGCCACGAATTCGTGATTTGTGGTAGGTAGAGAATCAAATCAATCATTGATTGATTGGAGAGTGATTGAGGGAAGTTAGCCTCCCAAACTCAACTATAAATAGATGGCAGTTTTAGTCGTGGTGAGAGAGACCTATGTGAAGACCTCCAAGAGCTGAGCTTTATGCCATATCAAGGTGTGATTAGAAGGCACACATATGTATCAGTAAGTCATTGTATTGTACAAGCAATATACTTTCATTTTCATGATTATTTGAGTTCATCTTTCCATGTTCTTGTGAAGTGTACTACTCACTGCCATTACTCTCAGTTTTTCTCATTCAGCTTGCAGAGATGTTTTCTCTGAGCTTGGTGCATCATTTTCAGTGATTTAACTTGGTAAAGTTAGCTCTATAAGTCTACTATATGCTCACAAATTTTCATGTCATTTGGATGTTGCAATCTTCAGTTATGTTCATTTGAAGTCAACAGGGTCTGTTCATCTTCACTTCTCTGTCAGGTACCCGACTTTTTCACTCATCTTGTCAGAGGTGTTTCTCAGTGGTTACTTATCCAAATTCAGTGATTTAAAGCTTTTTGGATTTATCTTATTGTCTATTTTAACCACAAAAATTTTCATAATCATTGGATTCCTACATTTTGAGTTGTGTTGATTTGTCTGCTCACTGGTCTCAAACTGTAGCAGCCCGTGAAAATTGGGATGATGTCATCAGTTGTTAAAACTCATTCTCAGTATGTGGTTCATTATTTTTGATGAGATTACTCTTGAAAGTTAGCTCTTTAAGTTACCTAGACTTCCCCAAGAGGAATTAAGCTAATTGCTGCTGTGCTCAGAGAATTATGTAAAACACTGGACAGGTGTATGAACCAAGAATAGCAAGTTTTCACCTCTGAGCTAACTCCAACTTATCTGTTTTGATCTATCTTTTTTAGAGTGATCTTCCAAGGTACATAGGGTGTCTATTACATCCATTGGCAAGCTAAAAGGGCCCACCATATACTCCTGGAGTTCAATTGGCTGGTGTAGATCAAGGATTTTGCAACACCTCTTCATCTTCAAGCAGATACCTATCCATCTCTTCACACCAAAAACACGCAGATGAGCAACAGATGGCTTGCGGTCATGCAAAGCCTCATATGGAGTGATAGACTGCAGCGCTTTAGTGGGAGACCTCTTCAGTACATATGCTGCACACATGACAGCCTCAAGCCAAAAACTATGTGGTAAAGCCTAACTCTTGACCATGCACCTCGCCATCTCCATGAGTGACCTGTTCTTTCGTTCATCAACTCCATTCTGTTGAGGTGTATACGGCACTGTACACTGGTGGTTTATCCCATGTTCAGCCAGAAATGCATTAAAATCAGAAGACATATATTCCCCCCCTCGATCAGAACGGAGGGTGCCCATTTTACATGTTGACAGATTTTCAGCCAAAACCAAAAACTGTTTAAAGCACATGAACACTTCGGATTTTGCTTTGAGTGGATATACCCGTGCATGCCTGGAAAAATCATCAATGAAAGTCACGAAGTAAAGGTAATTCCCAAAAGAGGGTGTCTACATAGGACCACAGACATCACTATGTACAAGCTACAATTTCTGCGTAGCCCGAACTGAACCATCTTTTGGAAAGGAGGAACGCTGCATTTTGCCCAAAATAGAGCCTTCACATACATGTTTTCGAGGTGCCTCAAGCTTGGGCAAAGAAGACACCATATTAGATTTCTGCAGGCGTAGCAAACTAGCAAAATTCAGATGACCAAAGCATGCATGCCAAAGCTTTGCATCTGACATAGCCTGAGAATCATGAACTACACATGCCGAATCATTCACAGATCTTTCATAGTCTATGAGCTTATACAGCCCACGACATAATAATCACATTGCCATTTGATAGATCATGAACTGTACACCTGTCATCAACGAATTTCACAACCAAGCGAATCTTGGCTAATGCAGAAACTGATAACATATTCTTCTTGATCCCTGACACAAATAAAGCATCTGACAAGGTGAAAGAACTACCATCAGCAGTAGTCAGAATGATCTTACCAACCCCCATAACAGGATAAGAGGAGTTGTTGGCACATGTGATAGTATTCCCTGTAGGGGCTTCTGCAACAACCATTCCAGCCTCCTTTTTCTTTGCCTCTTTTGCAGCCAGTTTTGCACAGTTCTTTATGATATGATCATTCCCTTTACAGTACTTGCAAAACAATTTTTGCTTTTCTGATTTCTTCTCATCTTTATCCTGGTTCTTTGAATGTGCAGCATTTGCAGATTTTTGCTTACTAGTAGAAGAGCTTTATTTTCCTTTGCCCTTCTGACTAGCCAGGAAAGCTTGATCTGCAACACGCATAATGGACCTGTTCTGCCTGGACTGATCTTCCTGCAACAAAACAGAGACTAACTCCTCAAATGATAAGACATTTGGATTGCCTTTCATCATCAACCGAAGAGTAGAAGCAAAACTCTGATATGAATCAGGAAGACCATTCAAAACAATCTGCACAAGTGAGCTATCTGGTATAACCTCATCAGCATAAATCAACTGTTCCTTAAAATCTTTGATCTTCGTTAGGAAACTGTCCATAGAATCACCTTCATTCATGTGCTCACTCTCCAACTGTTTTCGGAGGTAAGCAACACGAGCCTCATTCCTAGCTTGGTACAATGTGGTAAGTGTATCCCAAGCATCCCTAGCTGTTCTGCAAGAGCGAATATGAGGAATAATGGCACGTTTGACAGACAAAGCTATCAATGCATGTGCCTGGGCATCTCTGCCATCCCAACAAATTTGCTATGTAGTAGGTGCAACAGAAATAGCAGCACAAACAGGAATCTGTAGAATATCATCTTCGACACCATCTTCATCAGCTCCAGCACCTGTATTTGCAGTACCTGTCGTTACAGGTGTAACAGGACATCTTTCAACACCCTGCACAATGTTCCACAATCCTTTTGCAACCAAAACATGTCGCATCATATAAGCCCATAATGGGTAGTTGGTACCATCCAACTTATCCTCAAGAGCCAACATACGTAATACATCACTGCTTTCAGCCATGGCGGATGACTAAAATAACTTGATGCAGAAAATTGACTGTATCTCAAAAAGTTGAACAGAACTGCCCAGACAAGTTCTTCTAGACCTGTAGCAGACTTCGAGACGCTTAAAATGGCAAACAAAAACTAGTATATACCTTTGGCACAAAAAGATGAAATAGCCTACACAAGCGCTGTGATAGTGCGTTCGGAGGTCGAAACGAGCTGAGATCGCGATTTTGGCACCACAGAGCGAAGCCGTTTTGATCTGGAAACACGTTGAGTATGCTCACCAAAACTCCTGCGATTCTGAGACTGCAAATGGAGGAGTGTCGACGGCGCCCTAGATGAAGTGAGGACCTTCTCTGATACAAATTGTTGGAGTTAGACGTCTGCAAAAGCACGTGAATAGCACAAGGAAGAAGAAGAAGCTTGTAGCACAAACACACAATACTGAATGTATTACTAGAGAATGTACAAAGATAAGTAGCCCATTAGGGCAATAGGCGTATATACAAGTCGGGGGAAAAAAACCTCCTAAAGAGGGAAAAAAGTGCCCCGGCGGTCCTAGTGTGTTCACACACATCACTACCTAAATATATCAACATAAAGGTATAACATGTTATCATTGTGGTACACTACGACATTATGCAAATGATTGTTGGCAAAAGAATGGAAGGCTGAATGGAGGCAACCAAAGGAGCCAAAATAACTATGCGAGTACATCAAGTGAAGGAGACAATCAAACCATGCTTGCCATGAAACATGAGTACAACAACTCGAGAAGTGATGATAAAAAATGGTTTATAGATTCACGTTGGAGCAACCATATGACATGTCGATGGGATTTATTCACAAAGCTACAAGCTCCAAGTGGAAAAGGATGTGTGGAGACTGGTGATGAAACTCAACATGCAATTGAGCATGTTGGAGATATCAAGCTTGGAGATAAGAAGGTATTGGCTGATGTTCTTCATGTTCCTACTATTGCAAAGAATTTGATTTTAGTAGGACAAATGGTAGAGAAAGGATATCATGTTATCTTCAATGAAAAAGGCTGCTTTATAAAGAATCCAAAAGAAGGATTCAAGGTCATTGCTTAAGGAAGGAAAGAAGGAAGGATGTTCACCTTGGACATTCAATAACCACATGGAAAGGTGATGTATATTCAGTTTGGAAACAAGAGGATTGTTGAAATCGATTTGTGGCACAAAAGGTTTGGACATATCAACATTCCCAAGCTCAAGGACATGAGCAACCATGAAGTGGTAAGAGGTCTTCCAAGATTCAATGATGTTGGACTACATGAGTTTTGTGAAGCATGCCAACTAGGAAAGCAAACTCGACAACCATTCAAGAAGAGCAACTATGTGGCAAGGAATGTTCTCCACTTGATACACACGGATGTATGGGGACCATCACAACAACCATCGTTGGCTAGTAATAGATATTTTGTCACTTTTATCGATGATCATTCAAGAAAAGTATGGATGTTTTGCATAAAACAAAAATCAGATGTGTTCTCCATGTTCAAGAGATTTAAAGCACAGGTAGAAAAGGAAACAGGACGCTACATAAAGACCTTGAGGTCCGATGGAGGGGGAGAATATTTCTCCAAAGAATTTTCAGATTTTCTTTATGAGAATGGCATCAAGCGACAATTTACACACGCCTGAACAAAATGGAATAGCTGAAAGGAAAAATAGACATATCATAGAAGTTGCAAGATGCATGCTGAATGAGATGGTGCCACTAAACTATTGAGCTGAAGCAACTAGTACGGCTGTTTATTTGATGAAAAGTGCACAATGGCTAGAGTGCATAATTTAACTCCCGAGGAGGTTTATTTCGGCAACAAACCTGACCTTTCACATCTCAAAGTTTTTGGATGTGTGTGTTATGTTCACATCCCTCAAGAGCTAAGGACAAAGATGGAGGCAAAGGCAGAAAAATGTATTTTCATTGGATATTCATCGGAGCAAAAGGGATACAAGTGCTACAATCCGGTGACAAAGGAGCTATGAGTCTCATGAGATGTGGTATTTGATGAGCTAAGACCATGGTTTGGAGACAAATGGAAAGAGAAGATTCTTGAAGAAGATTGCAAAGATGATGGAGGTGTTGTCCTAGAAGAATTTCAGCAAACAAGCACTCAAATGTCAGGTCCAAAAGCTTCTACATCACTTGGAGAAAGCTCAACATGGAAGGCGAGACTAAGGAGTCATTCCTCATCACCAAAATCAGGTTATGAAAGATTTGAAGCTGAAAGTGCTACCCAAAATAGTGATTCAAATGCAAGTGAAGAAGAGTATGAAGAGGTTATTACACCAAAGGTAAGGCTGAACCGGTTGAAGAAGCAATATTCAAAAGGAAATGAAAGGAGGTCTTCGAGAGCAAGATATCAAATTCAAAGGCAAAGCTATGATAGTTTTATTGCAAAAAAATTTGCATATATGACACAGGTGGTCAAAGACAAAGAACCGGATGCATATGAAGAAGCATGTACACAAAAGGAATGGTAAAAAGCTATGCAAGAAGAGATAAAAGCTCTCAAGGACAATCACACATGGGAGCTAGTTCCAAAGGTTGAAGGTATGAAGATTGTTCCAAATAAATGGGTGTTTAAAATAAAGAGAAATGTTGATGGTTGTCTAGCTAGGCATAAAGCTAAACTAGTAGCAAAAGGATTCAAGCAAACTCACGGCATCGACTATGAAGAGACTTTCAACCCGGTTGCAAAGATGGGAACAATTAGAACCATGATTGCAGTGAGTGCAACAAGGAGATGGCCATTGTACCAACTTGACATAAAAAAAATGCTTTTCTCAATGGTGAACTTCAAGAAGAGGTATACATGAGTGAATCGATTGGATTTGAAGATAGAAAGCATCCAGATTTTGTTTGTAGATTGAAGAAAGCTTTGTATGGGTTGAAGCAAGCACCACGTGCTTGGAATCAAAGATTAGTTGAATACCTCACAAGGTGTGGGTATAGTCCAAGTAGTGCAGATCCCTCTCTCTACATGAAGAAAGAAGAAGGCAAGCAGGTATATATTTGCATATATGTTGATGATCTCATCATAACAGGAAGTAATGTTGCAGGAATACAAGAGATAAAAAGAAAACTCGGTAAGGAGTTTAAAATTTCAGATCTTGGTGAGCTGAAATAATTTTTAGGCATTGAGATAGTCTATGGGAAAGATGGCATCTACTTGATGCAAAGAAAGTACTTGTTGGATGTTCTTTTCAGATTTGAAATGAGTGAATGCAAACCACTCACTCAACCTATGGATACAAATGTAAAGCTATGCTCAAATGATGGAGAGAATTTACATGATGTAACTACATACAAGATTATTATAGGTTCATTGATCTATGCTACGATCACAAGACCAGATTTGTGATATATTGTTGGAGTTCTTTCTCAATTTATGCAAGCTCCAACAAGTGTTCATTTAAATTCAGCCAAACGAGTGCTAAGATATGTGAAGCACACAATCAATCATGCCTTGTTTTATAGATATGATGAAGAATTGCAGGTAAAGGGCTTCAGTGATGCTGATTGGGCTAGTTCGAAGGAAGATGGAAGATCCACTTCAGGTTATGTGTTCATGATAGGTAGCAAATCTATCACATGGAGCTCGAAGAAGCAACCTACTATTGCACTATCATCTACAGAAGCTGAATATAGAGGATTCGCCTTTGCAACTTGTGAAGCTATGTGGATTAAGAAGCTCTTGCCTGATCTTGATGTGCAAGTGGAGACCATTCCAATTTATGGTGACAACATGTCAAACATTCACTTGACAAACAATCCAATGTTTCATCCACAAAGTAAGCACATAGTTATCATTATGTTTGAGAAAACGTTTTGAGCAAGGATGTGGATATAAAGTTCATTGGAACTAATGACCAGGTTGCAGACATGTTTACAAAGTCCTTAGATGCTTCTAAGCTAAAGAGGTTCAAGGATGAAGTCAACTTGCAGGATATGGCTGAAGGTGCAAGCTCACATGTGAGCTTGAGGAGGAGTGTTAAAAATAAAGAAGTAAGGTCGTCTATATTTTTGCAAAAAGGATATTCTTAAAATACAAGGAAAATACAAAAATGAAAAATGGAAGCATTTACTTCAGCAAGTAGTGGAGGCCAAAAGAGAATCAATCAAAAGAGAATCAAATCCAAAAACTGAACTGTAAGAGGACTAGCTGTCCAAAGTAGTGGAGAAGTTATGGAGAGGAGCTCTCAAACTCATCATGAGAGTTTTTGGTCACTTGGCTATAAAAGAGGCAAGGGAGGACACTCAAGAATAGAGGAAGAAGGCATGGAAGTCCCCTTGTAGCTAGTTTATTTGGTTTGAGTCATTTCATTATCCACTCTCATAGAGTATGTCCAGCCGCATGCCAATTTCTGGGTAGTCTACTTGTGAGAGTCATATCTCTCAATATATGTATTCAATTTTAGAGTTTAAACATTTCTTGGAAAGCTTATCGCGAGTAATTGCTCTATTTAGAACAGTTTTATCAAATTCTTTTTGCTCTCTGAGTTATTTAGTTTTTAGTGAAGTCCAGTTTTCAGCTTAACTAAGTGGATAGGTAGCCTGTTTTGAGGCAAAGAGTTGCCAACCCAGAACTACTCCAAATTGATTGTTTGATAGGAGGCAAAGAGTTGCCAACCTAGAACTACTCCAAATTGATTGTTTGATAGCTCATTTGAAAGCTCTAAGTGTCTAGCTTGTCTGACCAAAGTTTCAAGTTCATTGGAGTTTTGGCAGTTGGTACCAGTTTTCATTTGAAGGTTCAAGTGTTGGAAAAAGTCTTGATCCTGAGAAGGTCTTCTACACTTTCCACTGCAAATAGGAGAGGAATTCTCCAACATGCCCAACCCTTCTCGTCGATTCCATTCCCAGCATCCACACCACACTTATTCACCACTATCACACACACACCACCTACCATCCCCATCACCTTCCATTCCCCGACCTTCTAATCCACCACATGTAACCCACCCACCACCCAGAGTAGGATCAGTCCTAGCCGATTCCACTCCTGAGGACATAGACATGATGCTTAGGGCATATGAGGCCAAAATTCAGGAAGGGCCAAATGTAACAGATCATGAAAAGTGTTACCCTAAAGCTGACCTAGAGCTTGAACGAACAAAACTTTGTGCCAAGATGGTGGAATTGGCTCAAGTCTTGTTTGAAGCCAGTCGCCTCTTCAATTGCTCTAGCTCCACTAGAACACAATTGCATTTTTATGGTCTATTAGATAGACTGGAGAGGTTAATTGCAAAGTTTAGAAAAGGAGTCACCTCCTAGGCTAAGGAGAGGGCAAGTTATAGAATAAGCCTTCCTCCCCAGGAAGCTTATGTGCCTAACTCCACAGAACCAGACACCTTTTCTTCTATGAATCGATATTCCCCAGAATTTCTAAGAGAGATTGAAGAAGAGAAATGGGCTAAAGAAAGTGAAGCTCCTCCTCATATTGAGCTTTTGGATGACTTGCACGATCAATTCTCACAAAACATTCCCTCCATTTATGGAGAACAGGAGGATGCCCCATCAAGTGAACGATTAGACTTCGAGTCTCATTCCTTGCAAGATTTGACTCATTTCACTGGCCCATGGGAAGAAAAATCTAATTGTATGAGAGCACCCACACGGGAGATTTAGTCTTAGTGTACACCTTAAGCAAAACATGCAAGAAATCTAGAGAAGTGAGGCTATGGACCCATGATTATTAATAGAATATCAACAAGTGGAGTAGCCCAATTAGCCACTCTGGAAGGTGACATCCTACCTAGTTACATAAGTGGATGTAGAGTTAAATTATATCAAGAACCCCTCACGAAGGAAATGATAAAACGACTCAACACTGCAAAGAAACATAAGGAAGAAGAAAAACGAATTCGAGAAGAAGCACATGCAGAAGCTTTGGAATGCATCCAATGCATGAAATTGAGAAGACCAGGTAGAGATTAGACTAGGTCACACACTCAAGAAGCTCAAGGATATCACATGGCCATGTGCAAAGCATCAGGTGTACATTCCCGTAGGATAGTTGATCGATGACCCTTTGTGACCCTAGAGGTAGCACAAGGAGAGAGTGCAAGGACCATAAGAGCTTTGATTGACTCAGGAGCAACCACTAGTGCAGTTGGACTTTCTTACTATCAAGAATTGCAATTGATAGTCAATCCTATAGAAGCATATCTCAAAGGATCGGGAGGTGTGGAACCCCTTGCATGAGTGGTGTGGAACTTCCCCTCTACATTCAAGATGTTCTAATGACAGTCAAAGTGCTAGTGTGCGAAGACGAGGATCTTACGGAACCTCTTGTCTTGGGCCAAGACTGCATCTATGATCACACAGTCAACCTAAACCTAAGAAGTGGACTTCTTCATGCATGGGTGAGCCAAAACCACATCACAATTGAGTTAGAGAATCAAGTACTCAAGCCACTAGGAAAGGCACCAACTGAGGGTCCTTCTAGGAACCCACATGGTGATAAATATGTTATTCTTGTCCAAGATTCTATGGTGCAGAAGATTGTTACTTATGAAGGAATCAGAGAAGCCAATAAGGAACTCCCTTCTTTTCCAAAGAGGATCCCAAAAAAATCAACAAGTCAACACAAGACAGAGGAAGCCGATAATCAAGAAGCACGATCAATGACCGGTGCAACATAAATTACCCCATGACATGAAGCAGATCTGGATATGCAAGGGTGCACAACTCTCTACTCTGGAGACAGGATCCCAAAGATGCACCAAACAAACTAGTGAGTCGAGGACTACAATGAAGGAGTATCCTAGGCATCAATCTAGACGGGCCATTTCTATTTGGGTCCCAAAGCGGTCAATGAAGGTTGTCCCAAATGATAGACAGATATGGGTTCCCAAGACTTTCTTACAAGCTCAAATAGCTTCACCTCGGCACACAAGCTTGAATAAACGCCCACAAGCACTCCTAGCACAAATCTTAGGGCACACATCTACACTCCACACTGTCACATCTCCGATCACATAGAGTATCTAGAAATGGATACCCAAAAAGTCCCAAATCCAAGACGATTTAATCCAAAAACCTTTACATATCATTTCTACCAAAATCTATAATCCCACAATAAGAGTTTGGAGAATTAAACCCTGTATCAAATCCCCGGACCCAATTTTGTAAATCAATTCGCATCAAAGTAGGTACATGTTGAGTACAATTCACATCCAAAGTATGCATCTAGGGGAATCACTAACCTACTAACCGACATTCACACACATCATGAACACTTCACCCATTAACCCCTAACCACTTTGTGTATCATGTTGGTGTTGTAGAGGGAACACGGTAATGTCATGTTTCCTATGCAATGCTAATATGCTTCTCTTCTTCCATCAGATAAACATCAAGAAATATGAACAATATCATGGCAGAGATAGTAGGTCCTAGCTTGTAGGCAAGAGTGAGTCAAGCAGGATACCTGATAACATGAAGAATCAGAAACTGCAAAAGTTAAAAGATATGGTGGCACTCACACCAAATGTTTCCATCCCTCTCCACATGTGCATGCAAAATTTTGCATTTCCTAGCCAAGATAGATTCACTCAATCCCACAAATGGATTTGGTTTAGTTTTTACTTGGCAGAGACAGGTGCACTAACTATCAAGCTCCTTGTATGGATTATAGAGAAGCTATATGGAGCTAATAAAAGGTCCTCCAGGAAGTTAGTGGTGAATGGATGTTGTGCAATAACATGCATCATTTACAAATGCTTATCATACGATGTCCCATTGAATGCACATTGACATGGTCACAACTATAGCTATTTAAAAGACAAAACTTCCACACATCAATCCAAGTGAATGAGGGGGTCAATTCCATGTGTCCAGACACGCGAAGTTCTCATGACTCCAGAAGTCTCACCACGAGGGGATGCCACATTGCCTTCCTTTATGATTCGAATTTCTAGATCTAGATCTGAAGGCACATCACAAGCTGCTCCATTTGCTCCTCCTATCCCACCGGAATTCAACTTTGCCACCACATGAGATGTTGAAGGGATGAGCACTTTTGACTTTGAATCCTTGTCACAAAACATGCAACTATCTGATGTAGAATTCTTTTCGGATACAGAAGAACCGGGCACCTCCTCCCAAAGACAGAAGAAATCAACAAAAGGCCGCCATGTACATTGGGATGACAATCAACAGATGACCCTATCCCAACAACTAGAATGATCAGAGGGTGAAGATGAAGAAGAAGAAGAAGAAGAAGAAGGAGAAGAAGGAGAAATGATCAAAGCCCCAACTTATACTATAGAACTCCATAGATTATACCAAATCATGGAATGAGTGCGGGCACAATAGTTACTCACTAAACAAAACAGCAGAATGCTCATGGCCCAACTCTTGGAAGAAGCTGGAGTGGCTTCTGAATATAGTGAAACTCTCCTATTGATGGCAGAAGCCTATGGTGTAGTGGAAGCAGTCCGATCCGCATTACTGAAGCCTCCCACCCAATATGATCCTTGTAGATTCCAAACATGTCCGAGGTCAGGCAAGAACATTCAAATCCCCCTCACAACTGTCGAGGAAACCACTACGATAGTCGAAAAAATGGAGATAAATTCCCTAGCAATTGGAACTCTGGGCCATGAAACCACGGTCATCCATGAAGACTCAACAGAACCACTACCTCCAACAACCCCACCATCACCTCCTCAAACAGAAGTTGTAGATATCATCTCGACTACTAACCCCACAGAGTAAACCTTCATCTTCCGTAGTCCCACTTCAAGTTCAGGCTTGTTTTCCTCCTTTGACAATCCTATATATCAGGCCACCACCATTACAACCAAATCCCTCATGGAGCCTGCCTTAGGACACCTTGCATTCACATCTTCTATATTGGGCAACCCCGACCTTAGGACCACCTTTCTAGGTTTTCCCATATCTAAGGGTGTTCCTTGGGTAGTCCCACCTCAGCGCTCTAACATTCCAATATCTGTCCCACTAATCCTTCAGAGTCAAGGTAGTCAGGAGAGCCTAGTAAAAGGAAACCAAGAACATGGAAGGATACTAGAGAGAAGGCCAATCGTAAGTGGAATAGAAAGTTATCTGAACTAGAAGAAAGCCTGAGAGATGCAAAAACAAAAATAGAAGATATTGCCTCTCAAAATTCCTCACATGATGAAACTCCATCCACACCACCTCATCCCACCCCACCGCCCACCGTAAATAGACCAGAACGAGGATGTGTTCTTGCAAATCCAACCCCAGAAGACTTGGAAATGATGTTCAAGGCCTACCAAGCTCAACTTCAAGAAGGGCCAACAGTTGCAATTCTAGATAAGAGTTACCCTACAACAGATTTAGAGATTGAACGAACAAAAATGTGCATAAAAATGGTAGAATTAGCTGAGGCTATGCTCGAGACCAATCAGAGGTTCAATCAGACAAATTCTATCAAATAGGGTTTGCATCTCTAAGACTTAATAGAAAGATTAGAGCAGTTGGTAAACAAGTTGCAGGTTTCTTTACCTCCACAAGCTCAAGCAGTTTTTCAAAGAGAAAGTTCACCACCAACAAAAGTTTATGTTCCTGATTCCATGAATGAAGGAGCACCTCTTTCAACTCAACAATACTCTCAAGAGTTCTTGCGGGAAATACAAGAAGAGAAATGGGCCAGGGAGCGAGGTAATCCCCCTCCTATTCCTGAAATTGATGATCTTCATGATCTATTTCCCCAAGACATTCCATCTATTTACGGAGACCAAGTAGCAACAAGAAGACGAAAGATTAGATTTTGAATCTAAAAGTTCTTTGCAAGAGTTGCCACAATTCACAGGCCCATGGGAATCTGAATCTCTTCAAATCAGAGCTCCCATAATATTGGTAAGACGTGAAGAGTCAGTGGTTCCAAGGAACACTGATGTCGTGAAGAACACTAAGGTTCAGTGTCATCTCACCGTAGAAGAGCTGCTCAAAGTAAAACTTGAGCTATGGAATCATATGGCAAATCAAGTTCCAGAACTTGATTCCAATATGCCTAAAGCAGGCCCTAAGCAAAAAGTATTGGAGATACCACTAGACAAAATAGGAGACATGAGTGAAGGTGAAGGAGTTAGTTCTTATCTTGCCATCACCTACCAAGGTTACACAACCAAATCGATCATAGATTCAGGTGCAAGTGTTGCAATTGCAACCACCTCCTTATGGAAGCAATGGGGCAAACTGGCATTAAGGCCGACTAGAATGAAGCTTCAAATGGTTGATGGCCATATTACTTCCTACGACAACTGCAAATAATACAAGATTGGGGAACCAACTCCTTGTACTTGCAGCACTTAGGGGTCACAACCAAGGTCAATTTGAAAGATTACGCATTTAGAGGTGTACCACCCCTACAGTGGAATCCTGTCCATAAGGCACTAGAAGATTCAATCTCTCTGCATTCGGAAAGTTCATATGATCCATCTTGGATGCATGAAGATACTCACTTGTGGATGTGCAAAGTCGTAGAGGAAGAGGAAAAATGCTTAAAGGCGAGAGAAGAAGGAACTTCACTAGGAGATAGACTAGTTAGATACCCAGCCTACACATGGATGATCTTTCTAGATGCAGAATTTGAGCCTCATGGTTAGGCAGAAATCTTAGCCACCATGGAAATTGCTATCAATGAAGAATAGTGGACACCTCATTGTGATGAGGAGGGTTATGATATCTTTGTGTTCATGTGTCAGCCCTTGCTAGAAGAGTGTGATCCTAGCAATGTCATAGAAGAAGAAGAAGAGGATGATGATGATCTAGAGTCCATTGTGATGGATAGTTGCTTTAATTCAGAGGAGCACTATCTAGAAGACATAGGAGTATTTACCCAAAAAGACGAAGAACCTCTCACAAACATTAAAACTATAAATTCAAAGGAAGGAAGTGAAGGAGGTCAAAAGAAAAAGAAAAGAAAAGTAGTAAAACAAGAAGAGGAGCAATCATTGTTTGAAGTACTAGAGAATTTCAAGAAATATGAAGTTGACGACTGAAAAATTTTGGTGCGAATGCCTAAGAGAGAGGCCATCACAGGAGAAGCATATGATAATAAAGAAAACACCAAAAAAGTTGTAGTAACCATTGAAGAGAACGAAGAGTGATGTATGTACATAGGAGAAGACCTAAGTGCAGAAGAAGAAGAAGCAGAGCTAGTAGATTTACTAAGGGAATATAGGGATGTGCTTGCGTGGAACTATAGAGACTTAAAGGGGGTAGATCTAGCAATATGTTCTCATACAATTCCATGACAGCTGATGCCAAGCCCACCAAACAGAAGCCCTACACATATAATGACACTTATGCAACTAAAATAAAAGAAGAAATCGACAGACGGATTGAAGCTGGATTTATCTATGAGATTGATCACACTGAATGGGTGTCCCCCATTGTAGTGGTGCCCAAAAAGAATGGAAAGTTGCGAGTGTGTATTAACCTTAAAAAAGTTAATGTTGCTACGATCAGAGATAGCTATCTGCTTCCAATCACTGAAGATTTATTGGAGCATGTTGCGGGCAAAGGAAGTTTATAGCTTTCGAGATGGATTTTCAAGTTACAACCAAGTATCCATTGCCCTAGAAGACCAACACAAGACTACTTTTTCCACAGAGTGGGGAATCTTTGCATTTTGTGTGATGCCATTTTGGCTCACCAATGCACCTGCAACATTCCAAAGATTCATGTGTCATGTCTTCAAAGAGTTCTTGCAAAAGAGTTTAGAAGTATATGTGGATGACTTATGTGCTCATTCCCAAGAAATAAGACTTCACATCCCTAAGCTCAGACAGATCTTCAACAAGTGTAGAGAATATCGAGTGTGTCTAAACCCAAAAAAGTGTGTATTCATGGTACATCAAGGTAAGATCTTAGGTCATATTGTTTCTAAGGAATATCAATAGATGAGGACAAAGTCAGAGCCATAGCAGAGTTGCCAAGGCCAAGGAATATTAAAGAGGTACAAGCTTTTATGGGCCATTGTGGATATTACCATAGGTTCATCTACATGTATGTGATCATGGCTAAACCTCTTTACACGCTATTGACCAATTTTGAATGGAACAATGAATGTGAAAATTCCTTCGATGAATTGAAGAGACGTTTGTGCACAACACCGATATTGACCACTGTGGATTTGAATAAACCATTCCATGTCCATGTGGATGCATCCAATCATGCAATAGGATGTGTGCTAGCACAAGCCACAAGAGAAGGAAATCTAGATCTACCTGTCGCATATGTTAGCAGACAACTAAAGGAGTGAAAAGAAACTATATGATAACCAAAAGAGAAAGCTTAGGCATGGTATATGCCGTAAAGAAGTTTAGATACTACCTATCAGCCAACAAGTTCAAGTTTATGACTAATCATCAAGACTTATTATATTTGGTCAATAAACCTTGCAATACTGGATGCTTAGTAATATGGTTCCTCTTATTAATGGAATATGACTTTGAAGTGGTTGTTAGGAAAGGTAGGACCCACCTTAGGGTGGATCAGCTCTCTCGCATCACTTCAGGCGAGTCACCACAAGGAGTGTCTGATGAATTACCTGATGCTTATCTGTTCAATTTAGAAGTTGTTCCTAAATAGGCAAATAAGTTGGTACCTGTCCTAACCTTTGGACATGCAAATAAGAATGTGAAAACAAATTGAGAGGAAATTGTACAATCACAAAACTATCAAATATTGGTTGGCAGTATGTACAAACAAGATACAGAAGGTGTATTAGCTTGTTGTGTCAACAACCATGAACATAGCAGTTGGTTGCATCGTGCCCATGAAGGATTGCTAGGAAATCACTAATCTAAACAACGAACATTGCAAATTTAAAATGTTTAGGAGTGTATTGGCCTAGTATGGACAAAGAAATACCTGAGTGGATTAAGAATTGTCTAATGTGCTAGGAAAAACCCCCAGTGGAGCATGCCACCCTTTATCATGTGTCATTAATTCCAGAATGGAGTGCTCCATTGGTAGAATTTATGAGATCGAGAACACTACCTAATGAGGCGAGTATAGCAAGAAAATGAGGCATGGAGCAAGAGGCTCAGGACTATGCCTTAGTTGGAGACAACCTATATCAGAGAGGCAAAGATGGTTACTTAAGACTGTGTGTTCATGAATGAGGCTATTTGAAAGTCTTAGAAACTACACATAGTGGTGTTGCAGGTGGACATCTCGGGCCTGATCGAGTAATTAAGACCATTCTATTCTTAGGACTTTGGTGGCCCACTCTTCATATGGATGCACATACCTACGTGAAGAGATGTGACACATGCCAACATGCACAATATCCAATAAGAAGAGACGAGATGCCTTTAAGGCCAATGATGGGAGGACGTGCATTTTCAAAGTGGGGTATAGACTTTGTAGGTCCTATTAACCCTCCAGCTAGAAATTCCCACGCAGAGTACATCATTGTAGCCACGGATTATCTTACCAAGTGGGTAGAAGTAAAAGCCACAACAAAGAATGATGCTCATATAATGGCTAAGTTCTTATTTTCGAATGTTTTCACTAGATATGGGTCACCAATAGAGTTAGTAAGTGATAGGGGCACACACTTCTTAAATGAAGTCATTGAAAACCTTCTTCAAGAATTATTGGTGATACATAAGAAGTCTGCCCCCTATCATCCACAAGCTAATGGACAAGCCGAGAGCACAAATAAGATCCTATGTAATGTATTGAAAAAACTAGTCAATAATAAATGCTCTGATTGGGATAAACAACTTCATCATGTTGTTTGGGCTTACTGAGTTGCCTACAAAATGGTACTCAATGCCACTCCATTTCAGATGGTTTTTGGACAGAATGTTGTGCTATCATTAGACTTCTTGATCCAGACCTTAAAAGTAGCATAAGAGTATGAGTGGAATGGACACGAGTTGTCCTCTAGGATATTTGATCTAGAATGCTTAGGTGAAACAAGGCTACGTGTAGCGATAGGAATATATGCTGCAAAGAAAAGACAAAAGGCATACTTTGATGCACACATCAAGGATAAAGGATTGAAAGAGGGGGACCTAGCCTATCTAATTGCACATGGTTTTGAGAAGAGTCCAACTGAGAGCACCTTATATGTTAAGCGTGCTAATGATGTGCTTCTGATCATTGTTGTGTATGTTGATGAATGTTGCTCACTAGTCCTCATGACAAGCATGTTGCTAATTTTAAGGCTGATTTGCATGCCTCATTTGAGATATCTAATTTGGGGCATTTGCATCATTATTTGGGCATTCTGTTTATGCAAGTTGATGGTGGAATGGCTTTGTGTCAACTGAAATATATTGACACATTATTGCAGCATTTTGGCCTTGAAGACTGTAAGCCTATTGCCACTCCTCTAGAGATAGGTTTATGATTGAGTCTTCATGATGTTGGAGATACATTTAATGTTGTTCTCTATCAACAGGCTATTGGATGCTTGATTTACTTATGCATTACTTGGCCAGATATTCTGTTTGTTGTCTCACAGATGAGCAGGTTTATGCATTGTGCAGGTTTCAAGCATTGGGAGGTGGTTAATTGCATATTTCACTACTTGAGTGGTACCCCACTACTTGGATTGTTTTATCCCAAGGGGGGATCACTACTGCAAGATTTGCATGCTTTTTTTGACAGTGATTGGGTTGGTTGCTATGAAACTCGTGTGTCCACTAGTGGATTTGCTTCATGATTGGTAGATCATGTATATCTTTGTTAAGCAAAAAGCAGCCTACTGTGGCCACTTCCATTTGTGAGGCTGAGTGTAGGGAAGCTTTCACAGCGACTAATGAGTGTGTGTGGCTCAGATGCATTATGGCTGATTTGGGTGTTGATCACTCTTCTGCCACTACCATCTTCACTGATAGTCAGAGTGCATTGTTAATTGCAAGGAACCCTATGTTCCATGCTCGCACTAAGCACATTGAGGTGCATTATCATTATGTCAGGGAGAGGTTCTCTGCTGGGGAGATCAGCTTGGCATATGTGACCATGTAGGAGACCATTATAGACCTTTTCACAAAGGCTCTACGTAGGGAGAAGTTTGAAGCTTTCCGCAAAGCTTTGGGCTTACTTCCTTTTGTGGATTGATTCCACATAGCTTGGTACTTCCTTATACATGAGTGCTAGCTCCTTGTTCACGACATCACTCCGTATATACGCCTATAGCCGTAATGTGTTACCTATCTTTGTACATTCTATTGGTAATACATTCAATATTGTGTGTTGTGCTCCAAGCTTCTTCTTTCTTGTGCTATTTGCATGCTTCCATAGACGTCTAACTCCACACATATATGTAGGCTATAGTTTTTTGTTTTTGGTGACTAGAGTCATAGTAGTTGATTTTACATATGTATACTTTCGTTATTGTCTTCATACCTGTTTGATTGTTAGCATATTTGTACAATTCTGTGGATTCCCATAAGTTGGTTTGAGCATTGTTTAGAAGTGGTTGTTGTTTTGGGTGTACAAACTCAAAATAATTGATTTTATTTTATTTGAAGTGATTTTCCTAAGTGATTTTTAGGTTCATACTATGTTCTCTATGTTTCAAGGAATGTGTATATTTTTTTCTTTCATATAGTGGCTCTTTTTCTTTTGATAAAAATACATTTGATTAGGAATTTTCATCCTGTTCAATACCATAGCATCTTGAGAGGCTATTAACATGAATGCAAACATGATTTATTATATGTTGGAATTTTGCATTAACCTTTGAATTATAGTTAAGATGTGTGTTAAAGGATTTTCTCAAATTCTCTTTGTACAAAGTGTGTGAATTTTTGGAAAATTGTCAAAAAAGGACACATAAGTGTCGTGTTTTTCTACCAAACTAGTGTTAAAGATTATTTCAAATTTTTCTATTAGATCTTGAGTTCTTTTTCTCTCTCGCCATCAAAGAAATTCCATCTCTAAAGAGCAAGGACTAAGGTGTCTAATTCTCATGCCAAGTAATCTTATGTTTGAAAAATTTCTTTAGTTCTCCCTTACTTTTTCCTTGGCATGACTTATCAAACCATAATAGGTTTTATCTCTTTGACCAATCTAGGTCATTTGGATTTCTTAGAATTTTTCTAGCAAAGTTAACTTCAGGTAAGATGAAGAATTCTCCTTTATATCCCTTCTTCAATGATATTTACCCATGGGATTTTCTTGGGATCTTTAACTCATAGTTTCATGAATTTGCATCTTTGCTTAAGTCTTTAACATCGTATTGATGTTCTCAGAACCTTTAATTGTTATTTTTCTAGGGATTAACAATTAGATGTCATCCCTATTGATATATTTAGGTAGTGATGTGTGTGAACACTCTAGGACCGCTGGGGAACTTTTTCCCCTCTTTAGGAGGTTTTTTTCCCCCGGCTTGTATATACGCCTATTGCCCTAATGGGCTACTTATCTTTGTACATTTTCTAGTAATACAAAGATGTCCTCTTCATCAAGATTGATTTTTACAAAGCATACAATTGCCTAGAGTGGGACTTCATTTTAGAATCCCTTAAAGATATTGTGTGTGGACCTAAACTCATCAACATGATCTCTTGGCTTATAGGGAATGCCTCAGCTCAAATTAGTATCAATGGTCAACTCTCTAGTGAATTTATGTTAAAATTCTCTATAAGACATGGTTGTCCCCTGGCTTCTCTTCGTTTTGCAATTGCTATTCATGGCCTTAGCTGCTTGGTTAGCCATCAGGCCCTTTTAGGACAGACCCATGGCCTTCTACTCCCTCATAGAAAGAATATATGTATTAGTGGGGATTGGTATGTGGTTAACACCTTCCTCATCTCATCCATTATCTATTTTCTTGCTTGTTGGAGACCAAAAGACAAAGACTTAGTGAAGGTTGAAAATACTTGTAGAAATTTGCTCTAGACATGCAATCCCAAGAGGAGGGGCATGCCCAAGATCAAGTTGGCCTTGTGTGTTGACCAGAAAAAGTGTGCTAATTTTGGCATTCTTAATGTGATTGGTATTGTTGGAGTTAGACGTCTACGGAAGCACGCGGACAACACAAGGAAGAAGAAGAAGCTTGGAGCACAACACACAATACTGAATGTATTACTAGAGAATGTACAAAGATAAGTAGCCCATTAGGGCAATAGGCATATATACAAGCCAGGGGAAAAAAACCTCCTAAAGAGGGAAAAAAGTGCCCCGGTGGTCCTAGTGTGTTCACACACATCACTACCTAGATATATCAACAAATCCCCCCTAGGAGTGATGTGGTGAACAAGGAGTTGGCACTCATGTATAAGGAAGTGCTAGGCTATGTGGAAATCAGTCCACAAAAGGAAGTAAGCCCAAAGCTTTGCGGAAAGCTTCAAACTTCTCCCTAGGTAGAGCCTTCGTGAAAAGTTCTACAATGTTCTCCTGCGTTGGCACATATGCCAAGCTGATCTCCCCAGCAGAGAACCTCTCCCTGACATAGTGATAATACACCTCAATGTGCTTAGTGCAAGCATAGAACACAAGGTTCCTCGCAACTGCCCATGTGCTTTGACTATCAGTGAAGATGGTGGTGGCAAAAGTCTGACCAACACCCAAATCAGCCATAAGGCTTCTGAGCCACACACACTCAATAGTAGCTGTGAAAGCTGCCCTATACTCAGCCTCACAACTGGAAGTGGCCACAGTAGGCTGCTTCTTGCTCAACCAAGATATACATGAGCTACCAAGCATGAAGCAAAAGCCACTAGTGGACACACAAGTGTCATAGCAACCAACCCAATCAGAGTTAGAAAAAGAATGCAAATCTGGCGGTAGTGATCCCCCCTTGGGATAAAACTACCCAAGTAGCTGAGTACCACTCAAGTAGCCAAAGATGTGCTTAACCACCTGCCAATGCTTGACTCCTGGGCAATGCATAAACCTGCTCATCTGTGAGACAACAAATTGAATATCTCATCGAGTAATGCATAAGTAAATCAAGCATCCAATAGCCTGCTGATAGAGAACAATATCAAACGCATCTCCAGCATCATGAAGACTCAATCGTAAACCTGTCTCCATAGGAGTGGCAATAGGCTTATAGTCTTCAAGGCCAAAACGCTGCAATAATGTGTCAATATATTTCGTTTAACACAAAGCCATTCCACCATCAACTTGCATAAACTGAATGCCCAAATAGTGATGCAAATGCCCCAAATCAGACATCTCAAATGAGGCATACAAATCAGCTTTAAAATCAGCAATATGCTTCTCAATAGGGCTAGTGAGTAGCATGTCATCGACATAGACAACAATGATCAGAAGCACATCATTAGCATGCTTAACATATAAGGTGCTTTCAGTTGGACTATTCTCAAAACCATGTGCAATCAGATAGGCATGTATCTTCTCATACCAAGAACGTGGTGCTTGCTTTAAACCACATAATGCCTTCTTTAACCTGCACACCTAGTTTTCACGCCCTTTTTGCACAAAGCCACGGGGCTAAAAAACATACACTTCTTCATGCAAGTCACCATTCAGAAATGTTTTTTAATGTCCAACTGATGTACATTCCAACCATGATGAGCTGCAAGTGCACATATGCTCTTAACAGTAGTCATGCGGCATGTAGGTGCAAAGGTCTCATCAAAATCAATGCCTCTTTCCTGTGCATAACTCTTTGCAACAAGACTAGCCTTATACCTGTCAACTGTACCATACAGTTTATGCTTCAGCTTGTATACCCACTTAGTGCCAATGGCCTTCTTGCCAAGAGGCAAGTCACATAAAGACCAAGTACCATTCTTCATTATAGCATCATATTCAGATTGCATAACATCCATCCAATTTTATGAATTTTGTGCTTTATCAAACGAAACAGGCTCATTATCGTCAGAGAGACTAGATGCAGCCATAGCATAGCAATTTGATGCAAAAGAGGCACTATGAGAGCCTGAACGAGTAGGATATGATAGAGGTGCATCTAATTTGCTATCACACAAAGTTTGCACCAACCATTTTGGCATAGTTTTTGCCTGCTCAATATCAGCTCTCTCATCAACTAGTGCATCATGTAAATCTGCATTAGAAATGGAATGATCTGCATCATCACATGAAACCTACAAACGTTGAGAATTTGCCTCATTGGGACTAGCACTAGACTGTCCACCTGTAAAAAGAGGCAGCAAAGTATCATACATGTCTTTGGAGCTAATAGATGTCTCCTTAGTACATGGGAGCAATGGCTGAATAGCATCTTCCACAAAAACAACATCATGACTAACCACAATGCGTTTATTTTGTGGATGATACAGACGATAGCCTTTACTTTCAGAACTGTACCCAACAAAAATACATTTTACTACTTTATCATCCAATTTTTTGTGATGTTGTTCAGGCACTAATGCATATGCCAAACAACCAAAAACATGCAGATGAGCAACAGATGCCTAGTGATCATGCCAAGCCTCATATGGAGTGTTAGACTACGACGCTTTAGTGGGACACATGTTCAGTACATGTGTTGCACACATGACAGCCTCAATCCAGAAACTCTGTGGTGAAGCCTGACTCTTGATCATACACCTTGCCATCTCCATGAGTGGCCTGTTCTTTCGTTCATCAACTCCATTCTGTTGAGGTGTATACGACACTGTACACTGGTGTTTTATCCCACGTTCAGCCAGAAATGCATTAAAATCAGAAGACATATATTCCCCCCCTTGATCAGAACGGAGGGTGCCCATTTTACATGCTGACAGATTTTCAGCCAAAACCAAAAACTGTTTGAAGCACATGAACACTTCAGACTTTGCCTTCAATGGATATACCCATGCATGCCTAGTAAAAACATCGATGAAAGTCACGAAGTAAAGATAATTCCCAAAAGAAGGTGTCTGCATAGGACCACAGACATCACTATGTACAAGCTGCAATTTCTGAGTAGCCCGAACTGAACCATCTTTTGGAAAGGATGAACGCTGCATTTTGCCCAAAATATAGCCTTCACAAACAAGTTTTCCAGGTGCCTCAAGTTTGGGCAAAGAGGACACCATTTCAGATTTCTACAGGCATAGCAAACTAGCAAAATTCAGATGACCAAAGCATGCATGCCAAAGCTTTGCATCTGACATAGCCTGAGAATCATTTACTACACATGCCAAATCATTTATAGATCTTTCATAGTCTATGATCTTATACAACCCACGACATAAAATGCCAGAAGCAATAATCACATCACCATTTGATAGATCATGAACTGTACACCTATCATCAACAAATTTCACAACCAAGCCAATCTTGGCTAATGCAAAAACTGATAACAGGTTCTTCTTGATCCTTGGCACAAATAAAGCATCTAAAAAAGTGAAAGAACTACCATCAGCAGTAGTCAAAATGATCTTACCAACTCCCATAACAGGATAAGAGGAGTTGTTGGCATATATAACAATATTCCCTATAGGGGCACGCTCGAGTGAAGAGAAGAAACTGTGCTGCGAGGTAATATTTTTGGTCGCCACTGTCAAAGTACCAAACATCTCAATCTAGTGCAGACATGCACTGCTCATGAGAAGATGGGTCAAAAGTGCAAACAGTAGTAGATGCCCATTCTTCTTCCTGCACCTCTGTTTTTGGTGTAGAGGCTTCTGCAACAACCATTCCAACCTCTTTCTTCTTTGCCTCTTTTGCAGCTAGTTTTGGACAATTCTTTATGATATGATCATTCCCTTTACAGTACTTACAAAAAAATTTCTGCTTTTCTAACTTTTTTCTCATCTTTGTCTTGGTTTTTCGAATGTGCAACATTTGCAGATTTTTGCTTACTAGTAGAAGAGCTCCATTTTCCTTTGCCCTTTTGACTATCCAGGAAAGCTTGATCTGCAACACGCATAATGGACCTGTTCTTCCTGTACTAATCTTCCTGCAACAGAATAGAGACTAACTCCTCAAATGACAAGGCATTTGGATGGCCTTTCATCATCAACCAAAGAGTAGAAGCAAAATTCTGATATGAATCAGGAAGACCATTCAGAATGGTGTGCACAAGTGAGCTATCTGGTATAACCTCATCAGCAGAAATCAATTGTTCTTTCAAGTCTTTGATCTTTGTTAGGAAACTGTCCATAGAATCACCTTCATTCATGTGCCCACTCTCCAGCTGTTTCCGGAGGTAAGCAACACGAGCCTCATTCCTAGCTTGGTACAATGTGGTAAGTGTATCCCAAGCATCCTTAGCTGTTCTGCAAGAGCGAATATGAGGAATAATGGCACGTTTCACAGACAAAGCTATCAATGCATGTGCCTGGGCATCTGTGCCATCCCAATGAATCTGTTGTACAGTAGGTGCAGCAGAAATCGTAGCACGAATAGGAATATGCAGAATATCACCATCTTCGACACCTTCTGCATCAGCTTCAGTACCTGTAGTTGTAACAATTGCAGGTGTGATAGGACGTTTTTCGACACCCTGCACCATGTTCCACAGTCCTTTTGCAACCAACACATGTCGCATCATATAAGCCCATAACGGCTAGTTGGTACCAGCCAACTTATCCTCAATAGCCAACATACGAAATACATCACTACTTTTAGCCATGGCCGATGACTAAAATACCTTGATGCAGAAAATTGACTGTATCTCAAAAAGTTGAACAGAACTGCAATTCTGCTAGACCTGTAGCAGACTTTGAGACGCTTATACTGGTGAAAAGAAACTGGTATATACCTGTGGCACAAAAAGTCAAAATTCCCTGCACAAGTGCAGTGATAGTGGGTTTGGAGGCCGAAACGAGCTCAGATCACGTTTTTGGCACCACAGAATGAAGTTGTTTTGATCTCGAAAACACCCTGAGTATGCTCACCAAAATTCGTGTGATTCTGAGACTGCAAACGGAGGAGTGATGAGGGCGCCCTAGATGAAACGACGACGCTATGATACCAATTGTTGGAGTTAGATGTCTGCGGAAGCACGCGAACAGCACAAGGAAGAAGAAGAAGCTTGGAGCACAACACACAATACTGCATGCATTACTAGAGAATGTACAAAGACAAGTAGCCCATTAGGGCAATAGGCATATATACAAGCCGGGGGAAAAAAACCTCCTAAAGAGGGAAAAAAGTTTCCCGACGGTCCTAGTGTGTTCACACACATCACTGCCTAAATATATCAAGAGGTATGGTAGATAAATTGACTGCCAAATGACTTCTCAAAGCAAGGTGCAATGTGGAAGTTTCTTGGGAAAAACTAATTCTGAAGTACAAATCCTCTCTTATGCTTCAAAATATACCTAAGTGGAAGGATCTTGATCTGCTCACCTTGATGTCTTCTTAGATTCTAGTGACTCCGAAAGGATCTGACATTATTTTCTTAATTTGGAAGAGTTGGAATAAGATGAAACTGTACATCAAAGCTAATGAAGACTAGAAATGGGTGGTTGTGATTCAAAATTATTCTATTTGGTTTCCTATTAATGGGATCAAAGAAGTTGATTTGCAAAACATCCAAAGAAAGAAATTTATGGAATAAAGGTTTATCAAGTGGAAACAACTCTTGAACCATCATAGAGGTCATTGGATAAGGTTTGAGGTCATAGACTATGCTAAAAGAATTCACCTTTGTGATTGGTGCCTTCTCAGGTAGAGAATCAACTACTAGGACAACTCAAAGACTCCTCTCGTCTTTGAAAATGACCCAAGCTAAAGGTTAAGATGGACCAACGGTAAAACATTAGTGAAAATTCTAAGGCTACATAAGAACCTTGATTTGCATATCTCCCTTATTAGGGGATGGTGCCATGATTGGTCTAGCATGAGATGGAAAGTTATATGTGGGGTCCTATGGCACCCTCTCATTGAGAACAAAAAATCAGTCTGTATGTGGAAAATTCACCATCAGGGAATTTGGACCAATGCCAGCGTTAATAAAATATTTGAGGCCCCTTAGTGGTTTAAGCATTATATCTAGGATAGATAGGACCTTGGTCATCTCTTCTTCTCATGTCCTAGAAGCATTTTGATTCGGTAGTCTCTTACCAAGATTTTGATCTTAATAAGGAAAATCAGCTGGAAACAAGCATTATTTGGAGAAAACATTGGCTACTATTGGGCTTTGCGGAGTGTCATTAGAGGGGAATCATTCTGGAAGATATGAAAATAAAGATGTGCAATCAACTTTGATGGTCAACACAATGAGTGGTCGATTGAATTATTTCTATACTTATTAGGTAGAAGAATATGTAATTGTAAAAATTATCCACCTTTCAAACAACATAGGATGTTTGTCTTGGTTGCTGACAAAGGTGATGAAAAATTCATTAAAATTCTTAGCAAATCTCTTTAAAAACATTTATCTCCCATTGAATCCTAGATTTCTTATCAGTTATGGGCTTTCATAGCTATCGGACTATTATACCCCTACTTTGTAGGATACAAGGGATCCCAAAGGCACTAAGCCCATTCATTGTATGATTGTTTCTTTTATTATTTCAAGCATGGGATAGTACAATCCAGTTGAACTTCCTTCTAGAAAAAAAAAGATAATTTCAACACCTCTGAGTCATCCTACCCCTACGTTGTGGGCTATAGGGGATCCCAAGGGCACTAAGCCCATTCAATGAATAATTGTTCTTTTATCAATGGGAGAATAAGCAGGTTTGAAACTTCCTTTTGAACAAAAAAGATAAATTAAAGGCATAAATGTATATCTTCCTCCTCTCATTGACAATCTACAAAAGTTATGGAGAGGTATAAATGTCATTGATATATTCAAAATCATTGATAAAATAAAAATTATGATTCTTGCAATTGTGGCATGGACTTTACATTATTTTCCAAGATAAGCCTTTTGTTTAGGTAATTATATAACATTTTTATTTGATATACTTGCTTTCTCATGTGAGCTAAGCTAATTATAATTTTTGTGTTATCCATGCATGCAGAATTTGTACTGAGGGATAAAAATCTTTTGCTTATTGTGGTAATTGGTTGAGATATGTTTATAGTAAAAGTCTTTGACATAGATGACTCTTGCCTAATTATCATTCATTATGAAGGAAAGGAGAAGCAATAAATTTTAATAGAAAAGTTTGAAAAAGGTCAGTGCCAATACCAATGAGGCAAATGGATTGGTATCTGAAATGGAAAAAGCAACCTCTTATAGATCCAGAATAAAAAATCATCAGTGATGGTGAATATGATCACAACGTGAAGATGAGAGGCAAGGGAGAATGATCACTAGCAAACAACATGTCAATATGTTATTCTTTGGAATATTGCATTGAGTTAGAGATTAATTATCTTCTTGATCCTATGCATATATTCAAGAATGTTGTTTTTTCATTATGACAACATCTTATTGGATGAAAAGGCACAATAACATCAAGAAATGATTTAAAAGAACAAGAACCTATGAACCTGATCCTTGGGTACTTACAACAAAACAGATGAAAATTCACATACCTACATGATATGGGCTGCCTTTTACCATATATTTTTGAAACGTATTCTATGCCTTGTTATTGATGGATGTCCATCAAAAGGAGTAAGAGATGTTATCTATCATCTTTGATTGCTTACAAGGTAATTATCACTCTTTTATTCTTAGTACAGAAGATTGTTTGATATATTCTTATGAAAAATTAATTTCTTTATAATTTAATATATAATTCAATAATAGGTGGATCACATCAAAAGAGATGGATAAAGATTCACTCCTACAAAAGAAATAGAAATCTAGAGAGCTACTATGTCTAATGGAGAAGAAGCTTCCATTTACATTTGTTTGATGTACAAGTTCATCTATTGATCCATGTTCTAGATGAATTAGAAATTCTTGGAGCTGTAAGCACATGATGAATGTTTTTCATTGAGATATTTAAGGGTTTTTTGAAAGGTTGTGTGGGATAAAGAGAAAAACTAAAAGGACCATAGGACAGGGATGGATGCTTGAAGAATGCATGTATTATGTGAGTGAATATCTTGAGACAGTTCATGAAGAAGCTCCACATGCATGGATCAATGAGTCTTCTTCCAAATTGATACATGAGCTATTATCAATTAAGGGAGTTTCTTTTGAGTTGAGAATGTTAGCAAAAATTGATAATTGTACCTTTATTGCATATAATAGTGAATGCATTCAGACATTCATTGATGAGTATGAAGAGGAGATTCAAAACCTCTGAGGTAGAATACAAAGAAACAAGAGATAGAGATGTTTTCAATAACAATTAAAATACAAAAATATCTTCTTTCATGGATTGGTTATATACTAGTATGCAAAGAGCCAAGGAAAATAATGAGACAATCTCATATGAATAGAGAGAGTTAATGATAAGGTGTGAAAGAAAGGTTAGCTTTTTCTACTAATATCCTATTCTTGCACATATATTTATGTTTGTTTTTCTTTTACTAATTTATTTACTAGTAGGCCCAAATATACAAAAATATGTGGGCTCATGGACAACATATCATAATCAAAGTTATAAATTCTTTATGCAAAACATAGGATTTTAGCATTGTTGCTTCTTTCAAACAACTGTCATGTGTGATTTCAAAAGACACAAAGGTTATAGACAATGAACTTGATTAATTATCTCACCATTATTGGCATCCACAAAATATCGTCTCATATCTTAAAATAGATAAACCAAATTTGTATTTTTCGTAATAGTATCTATTATTCTTTTAACCACATAATAATAAAGTTTTGTTTTTTTTAATAGTTTGATAGGACATTTTGGAGGTTGATTGGTTTTGGGCTGGTATAAGGATAATAATTCCATAATTATAGGAGAATTATCTAGGTTTTGGGAAAAATATTCTTCGAAAATAATGCCATTTACAAAAGAAACATATATTCTTCCTACGCACATTGAACAAGCATTTTTCACAAAAATCCTAATGCTGACCCTTCTTCACAAGTCACTCATGTTGAATATAGAGGTGGATCATTGTTTAACAACTTTATTGTTAAAGACATCAAAGAGAATCATGATGATGTTTCATCATCAAATATTGGCATATGGGCATCTAAGAGAGAAATTAGGATCATTGTACATGACAATGATAATAATCCAAGTGACATTCAGTGGATCTCACAAACCTATGCAAAGGAGTGTGATTTCCGTTTGTCTTCACCCTGCAAACAAGAACTATGAGTCACAGAGAGCATCATTAAAGCCATGGAGATAGAAAGAAGATTACTTACAACGTGAGGCACTCCACAGCATGACATCTTGCCTTTAGAGCAGTTGAAACAGAGAAAGACTGGTCTCTGCTATGGAAAATTACTATCCTCCAAAGAGGAGACATAGTCAACTCTGCAAAATCAGTGACCATCTTCCGAATCTGAGGGTGTTTGAAGGGTTCATCATCATTAATTGATCCCAACATCCTAAATCCATAGGGTATGTCTGCTATGAGAAGGGAGAAATGTTTTCTAGGCACAACAGAACAAATATTATTTACATCACTACAGAATACATTGTAATATATAGGCCTAAGGGGGTCTAGGGGATTGGAGAAACATTTCAGATCAGGTTCGTCATCAAAATCCATCTCCTTGGCTTTCAGTCTAGATTTCTCATGCCTTGCTCTTTGAATGTGAGCCACGAATGCAGGGGAGCAATCATCTAGTAGCTCTGCAGACTTACTTTTCTTTGGTTTCTGTAGAAAAAAGTGGAAAGACAATTAAATGAGCTCTTCAATACAGCAAACAAAACATAAGTAACCGATGCATGGCATCGATTTCGTGTAGGGGTAGATGCCAGGCATCGACTTTCTACTGAAAGTCGATGCCTGGCATCGACTTTCTACTGAAAGTCGATGCCTGGCATCGAATTTGGGACATAAGTCGATGCCTGGCATCGACTTATGCCACGAGGTCGATGCCAGGCATCGACTTATGCTGCAGGTCGATGCCAGGCATCGACTTATGCCCCCAAGTCGATGCCAGGCATCGACTTTTGGCTGCAGGTCGATGCCAGGCATCGAATATAGCAATAAGTCAATGCCAGGCATTGAATTCGTACTAAAAGCCTGGCATCAAATTGGTTAGGTGAATCAAGGCATCTAACCTAATGGCAAACCAGTCACAACTTCAGAAAGAGAACCTACCCAATCACGAAACATGATAGAATATTCTGATAAAGATTTGTAGGATGATGTGGTTGGATAGTCTGCTTGGACCTCTGTCCAAGAAAAGCAACCCAGCCTCTTCATCATCACCTCCTGAATCTTCATGTATACTTTATGACTACAGTCACAGAAATAAAAAAGAGACTAGGTTAGACCAAAAACATGGGAGGAGGGAAAAAGGATCTGAGAATAACATACATACTTATTGAGCTCAGTCACCATCTCCTCCAGGCTTAACTCCTTGGAGATTACCCTTGACAAAGTTGATATAATCAATATATCATCCTTGATTCCTTGAAGGGCCGTCCATGGTGTCAGCTTCATGTCCTCAGGAGCCTCTTCAATTGAGAGGTCAACTTTCCTTCCCTTTCCCTTCAGATCAACCTGTGGGTCTGGCCTCGACTTTCATTGCTTCTGGCCCTTGACCTCCTTGTTCTCCCACATTGTGAAAATTTTATCATGTAGATCCCAGATCTCACCTGATCTGAATGCCAGTTGAAACCATGGATCATATTTCCTCAAAGCATCAGACTTTCTATTCTCATCCAGTGCAATTCTAACCTCAATAAGGCATTGCTTTCGTAGATTGGGATGTATTCTTCCAGCTTCCTTCACAAGACAATCTTCATATTCATGGTGGAAGAACCGAATTCTCTCTATGGAGGACATGTTTTGCCTGTAGTCATTGTCATTGTTGTGATCCCAAGCAAGAAGCTTGGCTTCCTCAGTTGTAAGACCAGCATATATCTTACACTCTGCATACCTAAAGAAAAATGTGGTAGGGTGCTCCTTCACTAGCTGTCTACGGGCCTCTGCAGAGTGTGAACCTCCAATCACATAATAAGTATAATCCTCAAACAAACCCACATTGAACTCGTCCACAGAGCTGCACTCATTCAGATCCACCATGACAAGGAATGGCACAACAGTAGCATGAGGATTTATTTTCATTTTCTTCTTAAGATTCTGCACGTGCAAATTGTGTGGCTCCCTGATCTCAAGGGGCCTCCTCCTTGTGACTGGATCTATTGGTGGCTTGTGGATGATATTGATTGGCAGGTGGAACAACTGCCCCTTCTTCACAACTTTTCTTCTAGCTATGTCCTCCCTCATCTTGTTCTGCTCAGTACCAAGAACACCCGAGGCAAGCTCTCCACCAGGTGCAACAATTATATCCTCAGAGCTAGAGCTTGAGTCAGAAGACACCTCTTCTGAAATTCTCTTCTTTTTCTTTTGGAAATTTTTCTGCACGCTCTGCTTACCCCTTGCCTTTACAGGGGTTGTCATCTTCTGTTGTGTTGGCATGATGTTGCCCTGGATCCATGGCATCAAGTCCTTGATAAGATTCACTGAGTCCCTGCATATCTCAGCTAGCCCATCTGGAACACAGCACTCTGGGCACAAGAAATCCATCTTGCATATAACATTTCTTAAACCTTTCGATGTCTCTACCAAGAAAAGGAGGTTGTCAGAATCCTCATCTTCATAATCGAGTTTGTACACAAGGCCATACTGAAAACCTTGTGTTGTCGTGATCTTTCCTCTCCCATATGCCCCTACGAACACAAGAAGGACTGCATTCTTTTCTTCAACATACTGAAGGCACCAATCCAGATTTGTCATGTCCTGCAGTGGACGATCTGTCCTTAAGACCTCTGCGTCCCTCGACCTATCCTTCATAGTTGTATCATCCTCAGGAATTTTGATGCTACTCTGTCCACCAGAGGATATTCCTAGCGGGTTGCTGGCCTTCTCAGAGGATAAGGATGCAATAATTTTATTTGGTTTTGCTTGGTGACCAATGCCTTTGTCACGTTGCTGATCACCAGAGCCCATGGTGACTCTCAGCTTCTTGAAGGGCCTCTCACTCTTGGACTCCGCATCCCTGAAGGCGCTTAGAAATATCAGCTCATACGTAAATGTGGTTTTCAAAGGCCCAAGTCGATGCCTAGCATCGACTTGAACCCAAAAGTCGATGCCAGGCATCGACTTTGCACCCTAAAGTCGATGCCTGGCATCGACTTTCAGGCCAACTTCGATGCCAGGCAAGTCGATGCCTGGCATCGACTTTTAGGTGTAAGTCGATGCCAGGCATCGACTTGCATGGAAAAGTTGATGCTTGGCATCGACTTGCACACAAAGTCGATGCCTGGCATCGACTCTTACGTGTAAGTCGATGCCAGGCATCGACTTGCACCGAAAAGTCGATGCTTGACATCGACTTGCAGCCTCAAGTCGATGCCTGGCATCGACTTGCACCTGCAAGTCGATGCGTGGCATCGACTTGCACCTGCAAGTCGATGCGTGGCATCGACTTGCAGCCTCAAGTCGATACCTGGCATCGACTTACACCTAAAAAGCAATGCCAAGCATCGAGGTGTACCCTCATTGGATCTATTTTTTTAGAGCTAAGAAAAATAAAAACCTAGAAAGCAGACTCTTTACACAAACATACAAAGGGAATCTATTAGGAATCTTTTTTATGGTATGATTTTGTCTACCTCTTGGTACTCTTGCCAACATTCTACTTCTCCATCAGAGTTGCCTTGCTGGTATGCTGAGCTCTGTGCTCCATGGCTGTCTGTGCTCTATTGCTCTTTTGCCCGTGGATTTTGAAAATGAGAATGATTTCCTCCTCTGCTATTTATAGGCAATTGGGTAACTTGAACTAGAGACTAGCTGGATCTTACTGAATGAGTCCAATTGCTAACTATATCTGTCAACTTATCTAACCAGGGAATACCACTCACACAAATAGGCTGTTTCAGAGCCACTTTAATGGAATATTCATAGAACCTTGCAACTATTTATATACATTTGCATGGAAATTACACTTCAATGGCAAGAGTATGGTATGTACATGAGGATGTCTAATCTCATGTAGAAATTTTTTCTTAGAATCTCTTGCTTGGGAGAAAATCAAGTCTAAGTTGAGTTGAATATGGGAGATTAATGACATCTTTATAGTGTTATCCTCCTCACTTTAGTTCATATTCACATTTATCTTGTAACACATTGTTGAAATGGAAAATCAATGTATGAATAAACGTTCAAATAAAGAGCTCTGGGGTAATTTCGACAAAATATGTTGGTAATTTCAACAAAATAGCTTGGTAATTTCAAACGTCACTCATTGTCTTTGCATCCAACGTTCAGAAAAGTCGTAGATTCAAAATTTGTTTGAAAATCTTCTGTAACAAGCATATACTTAATTCTTACATATAATTCTTACATATACTTTTCCATATACTTCTTACATATACATTTCTGTGTACCTCTTTTACACATAATTCTTTTTTAATATACTTTCATCTACCTCTTTGAGATCTAGCCAAGACCACAATGAAACCTAATCCTTGAAATCGTATCCAAAGGTAAAATTTCTTCTTGTATAGTCTTCAATGGCACTACTCCAAACAATTTTAATATATAATCCAGTTGGAACTCAACTTGGATATATTTTGATTCACTCACAATGCTAAGACTCAATGACTCATATCTAGTTAGAAATCAACTGTGTTTCTCATTTCAAAAGTGAATCAAATCTTTGGCTCCCTTATTAGTGTATATTTGAGTAATTAAGTGATTTGATGTAGTTTGATGTTTAATGTTATTTAATGTACTTTAATAAACTTTTGATTTCATATCTTCTTGATGTGACATTTGATGTGACATTTTCACTTGATCTCGGATTTCTACTTATTTAAAAAGGTCATTCATCTTCAGTCTTCTGTGAACTCAGTGAAGATGAGCTCAATCTTTTCAGTGGATGCTTGGGCATTAGCTTCCTCTGCTCATATTGATACAGTTTCGGATTCATTGTTCTCAGTTGACCCTTTCCATAGAAGTGATGATCCCTATGGTTTAGAACGTGCTGATGATTCCATGTTTTCTGATGAGTCATTTAAGTTATCCAATTCACAGTGCAATGCTGCTCAACCAAATGCACCTCTTGATCTCCCATCTGATCCAACCATTGATCTCCCTTCTGTCTCAAGTGCATGTGGAGCAACGGAAAAGAAAAGCAAGCTCAATCTATGATTTAAAAGAAGGCCTCGTGAAGTAAGTCAAAAAAGATTTAAATTTCTTACTTCAGATAGACAGATTGCACTGGATATTGTGAAGCATTGTTGTGGTTTGAAATGTTTGTACAATTTAGGAATGAAGAAACTAAAGCACCTAAGAGAAAAATTCCTCCATTTAGATAGTGAAAGGCAGGATATATACCTTGTTTCTCGCATGCAAATGATTGAGGATAACATGTCAGTAACACGTGTTGGTTTTGAATATTTCTTTAGTCAAGGGATGCGATGTTGTAGGGCTGCATTTAAAATTGCAATGGGTGTGGGAAATTTTAGAATCCATAGGGTTCAACAAGGGCTTTTGAATGGGGATGTCATTTTGGATATGTTCCATGTTGGGACCAAAGGATCTGTTGGACGTCATGCAATGAATTGGATGATGAACTATTTTAGCTTGCATTGTGAGGTTATGCCTACAACTGGAAGGTTGCACTTGTCAGATAACTTTACTCGTCGAGAGGTATTTCAAATATATAGAGAAGACATGGAAAATATAAATGAGAAGTATGTGTTGTATCGTCACTTTACTCGATTATGGAAGGAAGAGTTTAACAATGTTTCTATTCCTCGTAAAGTTAGAATGGGTGAATGTTCAATTTGCGCCACTTTGAAAAACATGGCAAAAGGGGCTACAACACCACAGGAAAAGAATAATTTTAAAAACCTTCTTAACAACCATCGTGAGAGTCAAGCTTTAGAGAGAAAGAAAGCAATTCATCATCGAATTAAAGCACTTAGAAATCCGGAGCATTATATGTGTTTGTTGATCGATGGTATGGATAAAAAAAAAACTTGTTTGCCACATTTTTATTGCATCCCTAAGGACATTGGAGATGAAGTCCTTGTGCAAATGCATTTGGTTGGTGCTTTGGTATACAATGGAACTGTAATGTCCAAGGTTTTCTTCACATATCCAAATGTGCATAATGATCCAAACCTTACAGTTACTGTCATTCATCGTGTTTTGCAATCATGGAAGGGTCTTTTGCCACCAACTCTATATTTGCAACTAGATAATACTGCAAGAGAGAATAAAAATTCTACAGTCTTTGGATATTTAAGCATGCTTGTTGAAAAACAGGTATTTCAGAAGGTTAAGGTAAATTTCCTTCTGGTTGGCCACACTCATGATCACATTGATCAAATGTTCAGTACTTTCTCTAAGAAGTTGGCACGTAATAATGCTTTTACTCTTTCGATTTTATCTGAGCTGATTTCAGAAGCATATACTCCAAAACCAGAAGTTCAACACCTCACACAGATTTATGACTTTAAGCACTTTTGCTCAATGGGCCTTGATAACAGTGCTAAGGTTTTGGCTCCATTGCACAATATTAGTTTCAACCATGTATTCTTGATGAGGAGGGTTGATGAAATAACCCTTTTATTTGCAAAGCAGTATTCATCTTCTCTTGGGTGGGAGCCTAAAGAGGGATGCAGATTCTTATTGCAGGTGCCTAATTTTTCTACTGTAACAGTGTATGGTGCAGAACAATCACCATATGAAGATAAAAACAATACAGAAAGATGTGGAAATGTGGTTGATCAAAGTAAAAGTTGGATGCATGTACTCATTGAAAAGAAGAGACATATTGAGTGTGCAAAAAAATATGCTGGAGATCAAGATGTATCTTGGTGGGAGGACTTTTTCAATCATCAAGAAGAGATTATACAGTATACAATTGCAGGTCACTGGCCAGTTGATGTTCCATTCACATGGGATTTTTGTACACAAAGATCCATGAATGTGGCCCAAGCATGTAATGCAGATGCACTTCAAAGTTTTATACATCCACCAGAAAGAAATATTTATGTAGGCCCAAGGATGACAAAACACGCAGAAGCAAGATGGCAAGGAAATTTAATAGAGATAAATGTTGGAACACTTATTGCAGTACTTGCTGATGGTGATGAGGCTACCAGACCATTTTGGATTGCAAAGGTTTTAGAGATAACTAAAGATATTGATTAGAGAAGAATAGAGGCTTTGATGGTGCATTGGTATTACACTAAAAGTAGTAATGCATTCACAAGTAAATATTACTTAGAAATGGTGTGTGATACTAAACGAACAAGCTCAAAAAAGAAAAAGAATATTTGAAGCACATCCACTCTTAAAATGGATGATGTAGATATTCTTGTTTATGATTTTTCCTTGACAAAAACAGGTCACTTGAGGAAAGCAACCATCAACATGATAAAACAAAAGCTTCCAGATGTATGTGGTATAGGAAATCATAGGCAAACAAGAAGAGTTGTGCATGATCCTACAGAATTTGGTATGTACGTGGATGAAGATAGAGCTCTTGTGGATATAGAAGAAGAAGAAGAGAGCTCTCAACAGTATGAGACTGAATCAAGTGCATCAGATGATGAGGGTGTAGACATAGATCGACAAAGTTGTGAGTTGCATTGAAGCACTCAGACATTTTTAGTGCTTATGTAAATGCCTCAAAGTAGTTTGGTTAATGAAACCATGTTTTGTAGCAATTTTGAATAACAATCAGATATCCACCCATTAAAAATATGTCTAAAATGTTATTTTTGTATAAGAACTATTCAGTTCTACATTCTTTATATAGATTTTAGACATGTCAATGTCTTATCATATAGATTTTGGACATGTCAATGTCTTATCATATACATTTTGGGACATGTCAATGCCTTATATAGTGAAATTTTGACTACATTTTGAGCTCTTTTTTTATGAGAAAATGTCAAAAATCACATGTTTTCACCTCATTTTTGTAATATATGTATACTGGTATAAAGGAATCTCAAACATAAGCTGGCATTTGCTTGATTTTTGACGAGAGTGTTCTCTTTTTACGACATAGTTCTCGTTTGTTACGACTCGCTGTTATGTGAAGAGTGCTTTTCTAAATGTTTATATTCAGATGATGTTTTCATGGAGCAACCACAAGGATTCAGAGATGAAAGGTATCCAGAGTATGTATGTAAGCTCAAGAGAGCTTTGTATGGTTTGAAGCAGGCCCCAAGGGCATGGCATTATAGACTTGTGAAGTTCTTGAAAGAACTTGGATTCCAAGTATCAAAGGCAGATAGTAGCTTGCTTGTCAAAGCAAGTGATGATGGGTTCACTTACATGTGCATATATGTTGATGATATAATTCTTACAGGTACAGATGAGAAAGGCATTCAAAGCCTAAAGAAACAAATGGAGAAAGAGTTCAGGATTAGTGACTTGGGAGACTTGTCATATTTCTTGGGCATGGAGATCTCATACACTCAACATGGAGTGTATATAATTCAAGAAAGGTACTTGAAGAACTTGTTGATCAAGTTTAAAATGAATGATTGCAGGGTAGCACCTACTCCAATGGAGGTGAATAAAAAATTAAGTAGATATGGAGGAGAAGAGTTCAAGGATATGAAGCTATGTCAAAGTCTGGTTGGTAGTCTGATTTATGCTACTCTAACTAGGCCTGACTTGTCATATGCAGTTGGAGTATTGTCTCAATTCATGCATTGTCCTAGGAAAGAACATTGAATTGCAGGACAAAGAGTGTTGAGGTACATTAAGGGTACACTCGATAGTGATGCAGATTGGGCAGGAAATCCTGATGATAGGAGATCAACTTATGGATACTTGTGTTATGTGGGAGATGAGTTAATTTCATGGTGTTCAAAGAAGCAACATACAGTTGCTTTGTCATCTACAGAAGCAGAGTATAAAGGTATGGTGGAAGATGCAAAGGAAGTGATATGGCTTAAGACTCTCATGAAGAGTTTTGACATCACTCACAGTACACCCACTATTCATGGAGATAACATGAGTTCATTGTATTTAGCTGCTAATCCTATTTTTCATGCCAGGACTAAACATATTGAGATTCAGTATCATTTCCTAAGAGAGAAGGTGATGGATAAAGAAATTGAAGTTATACATACTTCAACAAAAGATCAGATAGCTGATATGCTAACCAAAAGCTTGGATGGACCAAAGCTACAGAGATTCAAAGACATGGCAGGCATAAAGAAGATAGAGAAAACCTCAATTGATGATTGAGGGGGAGCTGTTGGTGCAGGACAATCAAAAATTGAAGTTTTGATGAAGTTTTGGAAGTCAAGGACTGAAGAAAAGATCAAGTTATGAAGCATGAAGGAAGTGCATATCCAGAAGATGAAGATGTGTACACATATGTACATTATTTTGAAGATAGCTCACTTATGCCTTTGATTAGTTATGAGCTTGCAAATATTTGCCTATATATATATACAAAGAAAATGTCAGGGCAAATAAGAGAGATTATGTGAGAACAAGATTTGAGGGGAACTAGATGTCAATAGACATTTTAGAAGTGAGTACAATCTCTCTCATTACTCAGATGTAGATTTCTCAGAAATGGAAAAATGTTGCACCGGAACTTTCTGAGTATTCTCCTTCTGTGTTGAATCTTTTGTGAAATGCTTTTGTACAAGTATAAGTCTATAGTTGATTGACCTCTGTACGAATTCTCAGCTTCTAATTGTGATTAAGCTGAGAGAATTGAGTGTAGGAACATTTACATGTGTAAGTGGAAAGAAGAGAAGTTGCATGAGGCGCAAAATTCGATGCTAATGTTTTGGTCAGTTCTCCTTCCACAGTGTAAAGTTTTGAGCAAGCAAGCACTCATTCTTTAAGTTGGAAGGTAAGCTACCTATGGCTAAAAGCATTTGCATAAATGGCTTCTAGATTGAGAGAACCAAGTGTTAGAAATTACAAGTGTCTGAATCGACTTCTCAGAAGAATAGTTTTAGACATAGGTGACTTGTTAAGATCATTTCTCAAGATCTAGTGAATCTTTTGAAATGATTTAACTTGGAGAAGGTGCGCAAACTATACGCGACACCTTGTACAAAGTTTTATAAAAAACTTTATACATTTGATAAGTCAATAAGAAAGATATGTGCAGCAGACTTTCTGTAGAATCATCTTCTTCACAGTTTATCCAAAATCTTTATAATTGATCATTAATCCTCCAAATTGGTGAATGTTTGGAGTTACTCTTGATATAGAGGTGCTCTAACTTCAAGAGTAGCTTGTTCTTTTGGAGATTAACACTCTTTAGCATTGAAATCCACTCTAATAAGAACCCATATTGTTGTCCCATTGGAATGAAGGAGCTTTTACCATAACATTGGATCCATCCTATCACCTTATGAATCACTAATGGACATGCATTTTTTTTGAGAATAGTCAAAGAGAAGATATAAATCCCTTTATAAAATAACCCTTCTTACCTATTCTTTCACACTAGAATGATCCGGTGTATGAACTTTTCACTTGTAGGGCATGCAATAATTACAAAATGATCCTTAAATGTTTAAACACTAGGCTTGCATGCATTAACATTGTTGAGACTTAGATGGTGATGCTGAGTCTATGGGCCTTCCTATTATGCATTGTCTGTATAAATGTGATGTGTAACCTTCAATCCGTGCTTCCATATGCGTGAGGGTACAATTGTTGATATATTTAGGTAGTGATGTGTTTGAACACTCTAGGACTACCGGATAACTTTTCTCTCTCTTTAGAAGGTTTATAGCTATCGCCCTAACGAGTCACTTATCTTTGTACATTTTAGTGGTAATACATTCAATATTGTGTGTTGTGCTTCAAGCTTCGTCTTCTTCCTTGTTTTGTTCGCATGATTTTGCAGACCTCGAACTCCACCAATTGGTATCAAACCAGGTTGCCATTTCATCTAGGGCATCATTGACACCCCTCTAGTCACAATCTCAAAATCGCACGAAATTTGGTGAGCATCATAATTTGGTGCCAAAATCACGATCTGAGCTCATTTTTGCCTCCAGAAACACTATCAGACTACTTGTGCATGCTATTTTATCTATTTGTGCCAAACATATATGCAAGTTTCAGTTCATCAGTATAAGCATCTTGAAGTCTACTACAAGTTTAGCAAAACTCGTCAGGGTAGTTTTGTTCCACTTTTTGAGATACAATAATTTTTTTGCATCAGGTTATTTTAGGTAGTGGCCATGGCTGAAAGTAGTGATGTATTTCCTATGTTGGTTGTTGAGGATAAGTTGGATGGTACAAATTACTCAGTGTGCACTTGTATGATGCATCATGTATTAGTCGCAAAAGGACTATGGAATATTGTGCTAGATATTGAAAAAATTCCTATTACACCTGCAAATAGAGGTGCTAAAGCTAATGCACATGGCATTGAAGATGACGATATTCTTCATTGTTCCTGTTTTTGTTGCTTCTTCTATTGCACCTATTACAAAGAAAATTTGTAGGGATGGCAAAGATGCTCAGGCACATGCATTCATAGCCTTTTTTGTCACACATGCCATTATTCCTCACATTCACTCTTGTAGAGTAGCTAAGGATGCTTGGGATACAGCTTCCACATTGTACCAAGCTAGGAATGAGGCTCATATTTGTTACCTCCGAAACAAGTGGGAGAGTGAGCATATGAATGAAGGTGATTCTATGGACAATGTTCTAACAAAGTTCAAAGATTTGAAGGAATAGTTAATTTCTGCTAATGAAGTCTTGCTTAACACTTCAATTGTGTAGAGTATTCTGAATGGTCTTCACTAAAATACCAGAGTTTTGCTTCTACTCTTGGTTTGATGATGAAAGGCAATTCAAATTCCTTAGCATTTGAGGAGTTAGTCTCTATTCTGTTGTAGGAGGATTAGTCTAGGCAGAACAGATCCATTATGTGTGTTGCAAATCAAGCTCTCTTTGGTAGTAAGAAGGGCAAAGGTGAATGGAGCTCTTCTACTAGTAAGCAAAAATTTGCTAATTCTGCACAATCGAAGAAGGAAGACAGAGAAGAGAAGAAAATAGAAAAGCTCAAATTTGTTTGCAAGTACTATAGAGCAAATGATCATTGTCACGAGGAAGGAGCTAAGAAGAGAGCTCCCACACACTCTCACAATCAAAGAGGAGCACAAACACAGATTGAGGCAAGGAAGAATGATCTTCTTCTTGAAAAAGCAACAGTGGGTTGCTTCTTAATGCTCCATGTAATAGTTGCACCTCCAAGTGAGAATAGAAAGCCACTAGTAGATCTTCTATCTAGAATACTACAAGCCCAATCTGCATGGGTGTAACCATGAACCTACAAATCTACATCAGCTTCATGAAACAATGCATAATCCAAAGTAGCACTCACATAATATAGAGGGCACCTCAGAGCATCTAAACGTGGCTTCTAGGGAACCTGCATAAATTGACTTTCAATTCCAATAGTAAGTAATCAAAAAACTTGCATGCCATGCATGAGGATCTTGCTTAAGCTTATACAAAGCCTTTCGAAACCTGAAAACATATTCTAGGTGCTTTGAATCTTCATACCCTTATGGCTAGTCCATATATACTTCTTCCTATAACTCACCATGTAGGAAAGCATTTTTCACATCCATCTCATGCAAAGTCCATCCTTTTGCTGTAGCTAAACCAAGAAGTGCTCTGAGAGTAGACATTCTAGATACAAGCCTGAACGTCTCCTCATAATCAATGTCATATGTCTATGCATATCCTTTTGCTAACATTCGTGCTTTGTATCTTCTTATGCTATCATCTGCATTGTGCTTTACCTTGTAAACCCACTTACAGCCTATGGGTTTCTTTCCTTGCAGTAATGGAGCTAGCTTCCATGTATTGTTTCCATAAAGTGCAACCATCTGCTCATCCGTAGCTTTTTCCCAATCTGCATTTCCATTGCATCGTCAAAACAAGAAGGTTCAGCATGTTGTGCTACCTTGGTCATGTAGGCACAATGAGTAGCCATATTACTATCATATGTCAATTGTTGCACAGAGTTCCACATCCTCCCAGATCTTCTTGGTCCTGTGTCACTTCTCCTCGTATCATCTGCATGTGCCTTTCTAACTCTTGGAGTCTTCACCGAGGGCAATACAAGTTCCTGATCAAGGCTCTTTTCTGCCGCTTGAATCTCCATCAATGTCTTCAAAACTTGTAGACATTTTACTACCAATAGAAAGCTTTTCTTTACCTTTCTTTGATGTATTTGATGAAATTGCTGGACTGAAATTTCCACGCAATCTTCCACTCCATGGATCTGAGTTGGAACTATTGCTTGGTGATGCATCCGGTCCACTCAAAGCTTGAGATTTTGCACTTGATTTTTCAGCATTTCGTTGTCATTTGATTCAAGATTAAGTCCATCTTTGGCATCTGCATAGAAGCTTGATATTTCATCAAACACAACATCTTCACTTGCCTTCACCTGTATTGTGAGTGGATTGTAACATTTTGGATTGTAACATTTATATCCCTTTTGCTTAAGGAAGTACCCAATGAAGATACATTTTTCTACTTTTGGATCAAGCTTCATCCTCAACTCATCTAGAACATGTACATATGCAATACAACCAAATACTTTCATATGTGATAAGTTTGGCTTTTTACCTGTAAACTTCTCTTTAGGTGTAACTTGATGTACAACAGGACTTAGAGTTATGTTTCATGATATATATAGCAGTGTGCACAGCTTCTCCCAATAGCTATGAGGCATATTCTTCTCACCCATCAAGGCTCTTGCTATTTCTGTAATATGGTTATTTTTCTATTTAATAATGCCATTCTATTGTGGTGTGTACCTACATGAATACTGACATCAAATTCCATGACTTTTTAAAAAATTGTTGAACTCATTTGACATGCATTCACCTCCACTATTAGATCTTAATTTGTGAGTGTACTTCCCTATCTACTTCTCCACCATAGCTTTAAAATTCACTCTTCTCTTTCATGAAATATACGCATATGTTCCTCACTAATATGCTTGTCATGCGAAAATGATGCTCTTGATTGTTTACCAAATTGACATGCTACACATACCTTTTGCATTTCTACAACCTTGAATTTTAGTAGTCCATTGATAATCTCCTTTCACTACATCAATTTCAGCCTTTCCAGATTTGCATGTCCAATTTGTTTGTGCTGGATCTCTATATGAGCAAAAACTCTTGCACCTTTTGCAAACATGGCTGCATTCATTTAAGGAATTTTTACATTTAAGATGAACATCCTACCCACTATGTTTCTTTGGAAATCAATCGTCCATCCTATCTATATTCTTCTACATATAACCCATTAGCATTGAATCTAACTTGAAATTCCTCATCAACCATTTGTCCAACAAAAAGGAGATTCTTTGTTATATTTGGAACATGCAGCACATCAGCACGATGTTTTACCTTCTCATCCTCCATAGACAATGCTATGTTTCTTGTATGCTCGATAAGGTGTGATGTGTCATCACCTCTTTCAACATAACCAAGACCTATTAATTTTTGCAAACTACTAAACCATTCTGCATGATTGGTCATGTGATTTGAAGCACATGAATCAACATACCAGACATTATCATTCAATTTTGAAACACCAGCAGACATCATATTCATCATGTGATGTTGAATCATGAACATCTTCTCAGAATCATCTGCACTTGTGGATGCATAGTTGTTTTGCTGCCTTCTATTATTTTGATTCTTCAACCTGTAATTATGTTCAAAGTGTGGAGGATTACCAAGATTCCAACATCATTTACTATCATTAGCTAAATCATGTATTTGGAAATTTTTGTCGCCTCTTTGGCTCTCTTTCCTTGAAACTGCCCTCCACCTCCTCCATGATTCTATTGTTAACTTTCATGTTGGTTATTGTGTGCTCTTCCACTTCCGAAGCTTCTACCTCTGCCTCTTCCTCTTCCAGAGTAGAATACCTACTCAGAACTAGGTTTTCCTTGGGAGTTCTAGTCCTCACCAAGATTCTTTTCTTCAATAATCATTATGCACACTAGATTAACAAAATTTGGAATATTTTCCTTGGTCTGTATAGAAGTTCTAAACTGCTTATATGGAGCTCCTAGACATGAACACACACTTCCACCTTATCATCATCGTCTACATTCACGCTAATAGATGCAAGTGACTCACATATGATTTTGATTTTCAAGGTGTAGTGACTTACTGACATGCTCTTTTCCTCCAATATATGAAGCTCATTCTTGAGTTTCAACTTCCTTCCCTTTGTATTGGTCTCACATAATGTGAGAAAACTATTTCCAAGCCCCTTTTTGAGTTTTGGCATCATGTATGTGTCCAATCATGCTACCTTGTATGCTAACAAATAGCTAATACAATACCTTTCTTGCTCCTTCCTCATATGCTCTTAACTAGGTTGCAGTCTAATTCCTCTCTAGTAACTATAGAGTGTTTTTGTTCTCTCATTTGATGTACTTCCAATAGCCATTTCCCATCAAGAAAATCATCATTTTAAATCTTCAAGCATGAAAGTTGTTCTTGTCCAGCTTATTGCTCATAAACTGACTCATTCCATCTACGTTTGCCATTTCTACAGCAATTCAAAACACTGCAAAACACTGCAAGCAGTACTGCTTGAACACTATCGCATTATGACATGATAGTTTGATCTTAGGAAAACACAGCTTTTGTGTATCAATAATACATGAAATTTCTTGAAATCATGGATCTTGAATATACGAGTGTTTCCCAATAGGAGGTATGTTAAATTTTCCAAATTGACTTGATTTTTGTGTAGACCCCACCTTGCAGGCTAAAAACAGAGGTAGAGATGCCTTATACTTTTACCCCAATTTTGATAGCAATATAAGGTTGTTTGTGAATCATGCTTTCTCCATGCCTTCTCACGTACTCTTCACTGTCGACCTTCTCCATGAGCTCTCTACAGCCACACTGGCTTTGTTGTTGGTGCGAATCCAAGCCTTCACATTTGGCTAGACCTTGAAGAACATTTTGATGGCTCATATGAACCATACCTTGTGTTAGCTTAATGATTTACCATTGTAAAAAGGTTTATACCTGTGAAGAATCTTGTAAAAGGCTACAAACTCGTGGAGTTAGATAGAATGATGGTTATGACTTTAGATTGAGGGAATATCTCCCCATTCATAGGGATGACTTTTAGGAGCCAAGTTTGAATTTCAAATTCAAACTAAAGTAACAATCTTCTATATAAAAGACTTGTAATCTTGCCACCTTTAGTGCCCCATTTTTCTGAGCTTATTGATGATCTTTTGGAGTGGTTAAGTAGCTTACATCTTAGCTCACCTAGATCAGTATCATTGGGCATCATTAATATGCCAATGATGATGTACAATATTGTTCTATAATACATTACATCATTGATCATCTGTGTTCATATCTCGGCTATGTCCACTTAGAACATTGTACTTTGCTTGGGATATATTGTCTTCATACTTTTCTTCCAATACAAGAGCTAGAAAGAATCAATTGTGGATTGACTTTACCACTCCAAGGAAGAAACCCAAGAAAAAAGTTTTAGAGTATTTGATCAAAGTCAACAATGTGGTTGACCAATTGGCAAGCATAGGAGAGGAGATTCAAGAGGATCAAATATTGAGACAAGTAATCAATGGCATCAAGGCAGATGATAAGCGGGAAGCTTTCACAACTGCTATGGACCTGTACATGGATATGCAGATTCCAGACCTTACTGCACTCATGGGACAACTATTTACCATGAAGCCAAGCTCAACAAAAATGGAGAACCATCAAGAGGTAACAAATATTTTGCCCTATACACAGATAAAGGAAAGTCTAAAGAGAAAGCGAAAAGCAAAAAGGTTGAAGATGAAGGTACTACTTCTCAAGCTAATGTTGGGAAAGATGGATGGACACTCCAAGAAATGGGTTGGTACTACTAATCCCTGCTTTGTACCAGCCCTCTTTCACTTCAGAGTTGAGTTTTTGACCCTTTTAGATTTCCAATGACACTAAATAAGTGCCTATGTACTTTTAAGATGATCCATGTAATGATTGATCCAAAATAGATAACTTCACAATTCACAAATCATCAAAAACCATCTATTTTGGTTCACACACCTATTGCTTGTTAAGCTCAGTGCTCCCAGCAGAGTAGGAACTAGAAAAATTCCTTCTGGACATATCTAATTAGCTTAAAGAGCTAATGATTCCAAGTAGAATCACTTAAAATGATTGACTATACAAGAGCAATCAATTTAGCAAGTGTAGTATTATCCTTGGCTTTTTAGGATCTCTGTACAGAATGACTAGTGACCACTTCGAGGCGCTTTTCTCCCAATCCACTAAATGGAATGTCTTCAAAATTTCTCTACATGTAGTAGACTTAGAGCTGATTCCAACGCAGCATAGAACATTAAAGGTGGTGGAGTAATGACTGAGATATGAGCAAGAGAAGAACATTGTTCTGAGTGACAATGACAGAGAGATCAACAAATGTAAGCAATGATCTATTGTATTTTATATGAAAATTGTACATGATAATTGGCATGATAATCATGCCCAATGATAGTGAGAAGTGTAGGCTATGAAGTGAGCTACACAATCTCTACAATGTGATCAACTAAAGGCTCAGAATTGGAATGGTTCACTGCAAGATTTTACAACTTGTTTTTATAGAAGCTAACTTCAAATTTGAATTTGACTTCAAATTTGGCTCACTCTAGAAAAGTGAACCCCTAATCTAGGAGATATTCTCTCCAAATGAATTTTTTGCTTTTCATTCTATCTAACTCCACAAGTTTAATGGATTTACAAGAATTCCTCAATTTGACTTTTACAAATGGTTAAAGATAAAAATCCATAGGCAATGGTTCTCATGGGTCTTCAATCATTCGCACATAAGATCTTCTCATGCCTAGCCAAGTGTGTAGGCTTGGCACTTGCACCAACAGCTCCCCCTCAAGCCAAACATCTTGGCTTGGTCTTCTTTATCAATCCTCTTGAATGTCGTGCAATCCAATCATAACTTTAAACCTGCAAAGTTTAGTACCATCAAATGCTTTGGTCAATAAGTTTGCACATTGCATATTACTTGATACATATGCCAACTCAATTTCCTTGTCTCTCTCACATAATGATAGTGGACCTCTATATGCTTGGTCCTAGCATGATAGATAGGATTTGCTGCAAGATGTAAAAAACTTTTATTATCTCCAAAAATCATTGGAGAGTTAGCATGTAATCCCAAGTCTGCATATAGCAATGTGATCCATATGGCCTCTTGAGTAGCATTGGTCAACCCTCTATATTCTGCCTCTGTTGAAGATAAAGCGACAGTAGGTTGCTTCTTGGCAAACCATGAAATGAGTTTATCACGTGCAAAAGAGAGATAACCTAAGGTACTCCTCCTATCATCTTTGCAACCTACCCAATCTGCATCTGAGTATACCTTGACGTCCAAATCTGAAGTATAAGGAAAGTATAAACCTTGATTTTGAGTGCCCTTAAGGTACTTCAAAATCCTCTAGGCAGCTTCCAAGTGACATGCTCTAGGTTTGTGCATGAATTGACTTAAGAAACTTACTCCACAAGCAATCTCAATCCTTGTCAATGTAGCATAGTTTAGGCTTCCCACTATGCTTTGGTATCCTGCAACATTCTCAAGCACATTACCATCATGAACACTTAATTTTTGGTTTACCTCCATAGGAGTGCTTGCTATCTTGGCATCCTCCAAGTGAAACTTCTTCAACATATCCTGCACATGCTTTCTTTGAGTAATATAGATTCTAGAATTAAGGAAATTTTGAGTGCACTTAAGGTACTTCAAATTCCTCTTTGCAACTTCCAAGTGAGTTGCCCTAGGTTTGTGCATAAATTGACTTACGACACTTACTCCATAAGCAATATCAATTCTTGTCAATGTAGCATAGTTCAAGCTTCCCACTATGCTTTGGTAACCTGCAATATTCTCAAGCACATCACCTTCATGAGCACTTAACTTTTGGTTTACCTCCATTGGAGTGCTTACTACCTTGGCATCCTGCAAATGAAACTTCTTTACATGTCTTGTATATACTTTCTTTGAGTAATATAAATTCCAAAGTTAGTATAGACTAACTCAAGTCCAAGAAAATACTTTAGTGATCCAAGGTCACTAATTTTGAACTCCTACATCATTTGATTCTTAATTTGTTTGATGCCACTAGCATCATTACCTGTGAATATAATATCATCAACATACACACATAGATATATCACCTCTAAATTACTCCTCTTAACAAACAGAGAAGTATCTGCTTTACTCATGATGAATCCTTGATCCTGAACATATGTTGTCAGCCTATGGTTCCATGCCCTAGGTGCCTGCTTCAATCCATGAAGAGCTTTGTTCAATTTACACACATATGTTACCTTGCTTGGATCCTCATAGCTAGGAGGTTGAGATATATACACCTCCTCTGAAATCGAGCCATTAAGAAATGCATTTTTTACATCCAATTGGTACATGTTCCAATTCTTTGATGCAGCCACACTCACCAATACCCTAATGGTTGGCATTTTGGCCACAGGTGAGAAGGTTTCTTCATAATCAACTCCTTGGATTTTTGAAAAACCCTTAGCCACAAGTCTAGCTTTGTACATGCTTATTGATCCATCAGAATTCATCTTGATCTTATAGATCCATCTAGAACCAATTATCTTCATAGACTCCTTCTTTGGCACTAGTTCCCAAGTATCATTTTCCTTGAGTACTTCAATTTCCTCATCCACAACTTCCTTCCATTCTAACTTGATATTTGCTTCTTCATATGATGATGGCTCTTCAAATGACAAGTCTTTTGCAAGATAAATAGAATGCTTAGTAAGTAAGGAAGTGTCATACCCATATCTGATTGGCTTGTTGCTCTCCCTTTGTGATCTTCTGATTGCTTGGTTGGATGATTCAGGTAAATCTTCCAATTTCTTCATCTTGACTTTGCCTTTAGCTTACATGCCTTGATTTCTTCTAAGTTGATGATGTCCTCATCATCTGAGTTGATGTCTTCAATCTAGTTTGGTTCCTCCTTAGTAAGGCTTGGAAATTCCTCTTCCAAGTCATAAGGTAGCTTTACCTTCCTGCATTCACTTTCAAACCAAGAGTCATTCTCATTAAAGACAACATCTCTAGTGACCATAAATCCTTTGTTGGAAGGATTATAGAACATGTATCCTTTCTGATTCAAGTCATATCCTATGAAGATTCACTTCTCTGCCTTAGGGTCTAGCTTACCTCTTATTTGAGAAGGGATATGCACATAAGCAACACATCCAAAGATCTTGCAATGATCAAGTGAAGTTCTTCTACCATGACATGCTTCATATGGGGTCATCCGATCAAGAGATTTGGATGGAAACCTGTTTACAAGATAAGTGGCAATAGATACACTCTCTACCCACAAGTAATTAGGTAATTTTTTCTCATTTAACATTGACCTAGCTGTTTCAACAATTAGTCTATTTGTCGTATCTGCCACCCCATTTTGCTCAAGGGTATACCTCGTGATTTCTCTCTTGATTCCTCTATCCTGCAAGAATGCATCAAACTCATTTGAGAAGTAATCACCTCCTCCATCTGACCTTAGTCTCTTAAGGCTTCTTCCTGTTTGGTTCTCAACAAGTGAAAGATACTCTTTAAAGGAACTCAATACTTTATCTTTGTGCTTCATAAAATATAAGATAGTCCACCTATTGAAATCATCAATGAAAGATACTTAATACCTTGATCTAGAAATTGGGGGATCCTTACTTGGTCCCCATACATCTGTATGGACAAGCTCTAAGTAGTCCTCATGCATGTAGTCTTTCCTTGAGAAGGGTAACCTGTGAGATTTTCCAAACCGACAAGCACCACATTTATATATCATGTGTTGCTTGGATACATTAGGTATCCCAAGCACACATTGATCTCTACAAATTTGCTTTAAAGTTCTCTCAACAATATGCCCTAATCTCTTATGCCCAATTTGAAGCTCTGATAGTGTTTGGTCTTCGTAACTATAAAGTGCAATATTCCTTGTATCTTCAATTTCAAAAGTGAATAATCTACCTGTCTTTTCTCCTTTGGCAATTCTCTTGAATCCATGTTGAGGATCCTCCAGAAATGCTCCATATTGGTTGAACCTGACCTGCAAACCCTTTTCCACAATCTGTCCAACACTCATCAAATTCTTGGTAATTGTAGGTACATATAGAACCTTGCTCAATAGATTTCTATTTCCATCAGATGTCTTAATATTTCCTACTTTAATCACTAAGTGCTTGGTGTCATCACCTGTTTGTACCTGATGCTTACCCTTTGGTTCCTCAAGGTCAGAGAGTAGAGCTACATTGCCTGCCACATGGTTTGAGCATCCTGACTCAATGTAGAAGAGATGGTCATCATTTATACCTTGTTTTGAAGTCATATTCATAGTCAAAAGAGAATCCTCTTGCTCCTCTGTATAGTTGTTGTAGTCTTTCCTTGATTTGTAGCCTCCTTGGTAGTTGTTATTGTAGTTGTTGTTGTAATTGTTATTGTAGCCTTGATGGTGATTGAATCTTCCTCTTGATTGTGTATATCCACCTCTTTGAAATCCTCTACCTCTCTGATTCTTGAAGTTCCTGTAATACGCATCTGTAGTATGATTTGACAATCCACAAATATTACATGCTGAGGAGTTATAAGGTCTCCCCCTACTTTTCTTACCTCCTCTGCCCCTTCCTCTTGAGTTTCTACCTGTCCTTGCATAGTTGGCTTGGGGCGTAGCTCCTTCATCCTCAAAATTCTTGTTCTTTCCTTTCTCTTTAGTCTTACTTTTATCTATGTATAGGGCAGAAGAGCTATTACCTCTTGATGAATCTCCATTCTTGTTGAGCTTGGTTTCATGGGTGAAAAGTTGCCCATGAGTGTGGTAAGGTTTGGAATCTGCATGTCCATGTACAAGTCCATGGCAGTGGTGAAGCTCTCCCATTTTTCACCTCCTTTAATGCCATTGATTACCTGTCTTAAAATCTGCTCCTCTTGAATTTCTTCTCCTATGCTTTCCAATTGATCAGCAACATCCTTGACTTTGGTCACATAATTTGAGATGCCTTGCTTAGGTTGCTTTCGTTGTGTGGTAAACTCAATTCACAATTTGCTCTTCCTAGCCCTTGTGTTGGAAGAGAAATATGAAGACAATGTTTCCCAAGTCTCTTGGGATGCCTTACAATTCCTAATGTGTGGAAGAAGAAAATCAGAAATTGAGTTAAGTAATTATGACCTTGCTAATGCATCCTTGGCACAACATGTATTGATTCTTTCATGCTCCTCTCTTGTAGGTTGTCCTTTGCTTCTGAAAATGGGCATCTCCTCATCTCCTAAGATATATCCATAGAGATTCCTTCCTTGCAAGTATGTCTTCATTCTCAAGGACCATGCTTGATAGTTGTTCCTGTCCAATTTATCAATGAAAGAAGGAAAACCATCGCTTATTTTACCTTATCTTTGCTCTGATACGGCTGTTGGGAAGGATGGATGGACACTCCAAGAGATGAGTAGGTATTGCCAATCCCTGCTTTGTACCAACCCCTTTTTTGCTTCAGAGTTGAGTTTTAGGCCCTCTTAGCTTTCCAATGAAACGAAAAAAGTGCCTATGTACTTTGGAAATGATGTCAGAAATGATTGATTTAAAGTAGACTATTCCATTTTGAAGGATCAATGAAAACCTTCTATTTTTGTTCACACACATGTTGCTTCTTAAGCTCAGTGCTTCCAATACAGTAGGAATTAGAAAAAAAACATTTTGGAGATATCAAGTTAGCTTAATGAGCTTATGATTCCAAGTATAATCACTTAAAATGATGTACTATACACAAACCAATCAATTTAGCAATCAAATCAATACCCCCGATTTTTTAGGACCTCTCCAGAGTTTGACCAGTAGGTATTTCGACGCATTTTTCTCAAAATTTGCTGAGTGGATTGTCTTCAAAATTTGTGAACATGTAGAGGACTTGAAGCTGATTCCAACAAGCTATAGAAAATTGAAAATGGTGAGGAAATGACTGCGATACGAGCAGTACAAAATGAATGTTCAGAGTAACTATGATAGAGAGACCATAGATGAAATTACTGATATATTATATTAGAAGACAATGTTATACATGATCATTGTCATGATAATCAATGCCTAATGATAATGAGTAGTGTAGGCTATGAAGTAAGCCTCACTCTGTTACAATGTAATCAACAAGAACTCAAAATTGAAGTGATCTACCTCGCGAGTTTTTCAATCATCTTTTATAGATGAATCATTTGAACTTTGAATTTGAATTCTTCATTGGCTCTCACTAAAAAGCTCTAATCTAGGAGATATTCTCTCCAAATAAAGTCATGGATTTTCCATCTAACAAACTCCACAAGTTTAGTGGTACCTATAAATATTCCTCCAAGTTAAATGGACTTTTACAAGTGGTAAAAGGTTAAGGATTTCATAGCAATGGTTCCCATAGAACTTCAATTAGTTGCACATAAACTCTAGCCAAATGTGTAGGCCTGATATTTGCACCAACTCTAACTACTTGGTTGGATGATTCAGGTATGTCCTCCAACTTCTTCATCTTGGTTTTGCCTTTTGATTTCCATGCCTTGAATTCTTCTAGGTTGATGATGTCCTCATCATTTGATTTGATGTCTGATTTGGCTCCTCTTTGGTGAGGCTTGGGGCTTCCAAGTCATATGGCAACTTAATTTTCTTGCATTCACTTCCAAACCAAGAATCATTCTCATCAAACACAAAGCCTTTTGAGTCCTGATTAGAATTTTTCGAGTCCTTTCCATCGCGCTTCTCCAACACTTGGCCGGTTCATTACAATAGGCAAAGGCTTCCGCCCACACTGCAGAAATTTCTTAGTGGACAGAGGGGAGGGAAAACGATGGAAATTTCTTCTATCTTTTGTTCTTCTCATCAAAATTCGTACATAAGAATTGAAAAATATTTGTACGCGAAAGGGAGAGGTCAGAGTGTGCGTTAGAAATTGCAGAAAGCAGACACTACTTATTTCTTACTTCCCATCCTACTTTCTCCGCATTTAAAATATTATAAGAACCGACTAAATTTTATGGTACATCTCGATTTTTTTTTATAAAGGAAGTTTGGCCTTAGCCTATTCTCCCAGACTTTAATTAAAATAACGAAGAAAAATTACAAGTGAATGGGACTAGTGCCCAAGGGACCCCCAAATCCCACAAAGCAGGGGAGGAGTATGGCAAGCTAGAGGGCATTAAATGAGGTTGATAAATCTAGCATCACCCTCATCTGAGACCCATTTGGGTTTCAACTTGTTGTTTTCGAGGAGATAAATATAGTGATGTCTAAACAGTGGAGATCTCTTATCTCGGGAGATTCTTTTACCTAGAAGAAACAAGGATTTCTCGATCGACCATTCCTTAGGAGTTTGGCCAAAATTGATAGCACATTGCTCCCTCCAAATCTTCCAAAGAGTCTCACCCCTGATGGCATTCCACAACCTCGATGAGCAGCCGACCGCCTCACCCAACAACACTTGTTGCCAATTGATTTGGCTCATGAGTCTCAGTACCTGGGTCACGTGACGCCAGATAGCATGGGACTTGGGGCAATCGAAGAACAGGTGAGCTAAATCTTCAATGCATCGATGGCAACACTTGCACCATGGTGGCACACCACAGATTTTGTTAGCCCTTGCATTGGACCAGATACCTTTATGCAAGATCTACCACATTAGAATGGACTTTTTGGTCTCAATTAGGGGGCGCCAAATAGACATGAATTTAAGTTCCCATCAAAGTTTGGTACAAGAAAAGCACCATCTCTTGTTAAGAGTGTGATGACCATCTAAGTTCTCTTTGAAGTTGGGGATTTTGGATAGCTTTTTTCCATTGCTCCATTTGAGGCCCTCCAGGCAAGGAAGATCCTGACCGCAGAGGAGGCGGGTAGTTGAGCGGTCCCATGCTAAACATCTTCCTTGAAGAAGAGTCCATTCCTCTGGGGTAACTCTAAGTCTCGGGTCCAAGTCTTCCAACCTAATCCACTGGCTGGTCTCTTGTTTCCAGAGTTCTTTCCACTGTTTGAACCCCTTGTTCCATAGCCGCTTTGCAGTTTGGAGGTTCCAAGACTCCACCCCCTAATGCCGCGGATCAGGAACCAGATAGAGTCATTTTGTCTTATCCCAACCACCCACTTCCACTCATCACGGATTCTGATGAATTGTTTGGCCTTATTCCAACTCTTCCATAAAGAACACATGAGGCTAGAGCCTTTAGGGGACACCGGGTGGGGGGAGAACAAAAGCGTGAGAATCCCTATGTCCTTCCAACCAGGATGGCCAACCAGGGTAAGGTCTTCCATGTTTCTGAAGATCAATTTAGCCCAAGAGGACTCACTATTGCTCCACGCCTTGATAAGCCACTAGTCAGCAACGATATCCCAAATTCCCAAGCCCCCTGAGTCTTTTGGGCTAATGCAAGTTTCCCATTTGATTTTGGGAATCCCCCTCCTATTGGGGTCCCCAGTCCAAAGGAAGTTTCTGCAGATTCTTTCTCCTTAGGTCTCCAACATGAGATAAAGTAATTAGTTGTAGATATCATAAATGTGTTGACAACCATGGCACGCCCTGCCAAGTTGACTTGCATACCTTTCCAATGATTTAGTTTGCTATCCAGCCTGGATAGCACCTAGTTCCATCGTTGGTCCATTGAGATGCCGAATCCCATCGGAATGCCAAGGAGACGGAAGACTTGGCCTCTAGGGATAACTTGTTACCCTTGATCTAACAACAATTGGGGTGTAGGTCCCTTGATTGCTCTAAAAGTAGTTTTAGCATGGTTGATTTTCAAACCTGACGCTGCTAGTACATCTCGTTTTAATTACTTCCTCATGTAGGAGATGAATTTGAGACAATAGGGAAAAGTCCGGGTCCTGATGGTCTCACCAATGAGTTTTTCAAGTCCTTCAAACATGTAGTGGCCACCCCACTACGTCTGGTGTGGAAAGAGGCTCTCTCCTTCGGTGACATCCTTGAGTGTCTTAATAATGGCGTCATCAAGTTTATCCACAAAAGGGGAGATAATAACAAAATTGAAAACTGGCGACCGATTACCATGCTCCAAATAGGATACAAGATAATTGCAAAAGTTATCGCCAACAGAATCTCTTGTCATTTAAAGTCATGGCTTTGTGAGGACCAGAAAGGTTTTATCAAAGGTAGATCTATACTTGAAGCAATTGTCGATATTTGGGAAGGCCTTGCGTTTGCTGAGGAGATTGCTCAAGATCTTGTATTCATTAAGATCGACTTCGACAAAGCATATGATAGATTGGAATGGGACTTTATTCTTCAATCATTGAAAGACCTTCGATGCAGCCAAAAGTTCACGAAGATGGTTTCCATTCTTCTTGGAAACGCTTCAACTAGAGTAAATATCAACGGTAAGCTCTCTGAGCCCACTCGTTTAAAAAGATCAATTAGGCAAGGCTGCCCTCTGGCACCATTACTTTTCGCTATCGCCTCGAACGGACTCAGCCGCCTATTAAAGCATCACATGGACGCTAGCTATCTCAAGGGTCTTTCCCTACCTCTAAATCATGGCCAAATGATTGCGAGACTTTTTGCGGATGACATGAATGCCTTTGTGCATAACGATATTAATAGCATTGGGGTGTTTTGGTGGTGCCTCGACACCTTTTTTGTGGCATCAGGTTCGAAAATCAACCATGCTAAAACTGCTTTTAGAGCAATCAGCGAACTTACACCCCAATTGTTGTGAGATTAGGGGTGTCAAGTTATCCCTAAAGGTCAAGTCTTCCATCTCCTTGGCATTCCGATGGGATTCGACATCTCAATGGACAAACGATGGAACTGGGTGCTATCCAGGCTCGATAGCAAAGGTATGCAAGTCAACTTGGCAGGGTGTGGTATGGTTGTTAACACATTTATGGTGTCTACAAATATTTACTTTATCTCATGTTGGAGACCTAAGGAGAAAGACTTGGCCAATGTGGAAAGAATCTGCAGAAACTTCCTTTGGACTAGGGACCCCAACACGAGGGGGATTCCCAAAATCAAATGGGAAACTTGCATTAGCCCGAAAGACTTAGGGGGCTTGGGAATTTTGGATATCGTTGGATTGGCTGACAAGCTGGCAACAAAGTGGCTTATCAAGGCTTGGAGCAATAGTGAGTCCTCTTGGGCTAAATTGATCTTCAAAAATATGGAAGACCTTACCCTGGTTGGCCATCTTGGTTGGAAGGACATAGGGCTTCTCACGCTTTTGTTCTCCCCCCACCCGGTGTCCCCTAAAGGCCCTAGCCTCATGTGTTCTTTATGGAAGAGTTGAAACAAGGCCAAACAATTCATCAGAATGAGTGATGAGTGGAAGTGGGCGGCTGGGATAAGACAAAATGACTCTATCTGGTTCCCGATCGGCGGCATTATGGGCATGGAGTCTTGGAACCTCCAATCTATAAAGCAACTATGGAACAAGGGGTTCAAACAGTGGAAACAACTTTGGAGACAAGAGACCAGCCAGTGGATTAGGTTCAACGACTTGGACGCGAGACTTAGAGTTACCCTAGAGGAATGGACTCTTCTTCAAGGAAGATGTTTAGCATGGGACCGCCCAACTACCCGCCTTCTCTGCGGTCAAGATCTTCCTTGCCTGGAGGGCCTCAAATGGAGCAATGGAAAGAAACTATCCAGAATCCCGAACTTCAAAGAGAACTTAGATGTTCATCACACTCTTAACAAGAGATGGTGCCTTTCTTGGACCAAACTTCAATGGGAACTAAAATTCATGTTTATTTGGCACCCCCTAATTGAGATAAAAAAGTCCGTTCTCATGTGGCAGATCTTGCATAAAGGTATCTGGTCCAATGCAAGGGCTAACAAAATCTGTGGTGTGCCGCCATGGTGCATGCCTTGCCATCGACGCGATGAAGATTTAGCTCACCTACTCTTCGGTTGCCCCAAGTCCCCTGTTATTTGGCATCACGTGACCCGGGTATTGAGACTCAAGAACCAAATCAATTGGCAACAGGTGCTGTTGGGTGAGGCGGTGGGTTGCTCATCGAGGCTGTGGAATGCCATCAGGGGTGAGACTCTTTGGAAGATTTGGAGGGAATGATGTGCTGTCAATTTTGGCCAAACTCCTAAGGAATGGTTGATCAAGAAATCTTTGTTTCTTCTAGGTAAAAGAATCTCCCGAGATAAGAGATCTCCAACGTTTAGACATCACTATATTTATCTCCTTGAAAACAACAAGTTGAAACCCAAATGGTTCCCACATGAGGGTGATGCTAGATTTATCCAAGTCATTTGTAATGCCCTCTAGTTTGCCATACTCCTCCTCTGTAGTGTGGGATCTGGGGGGTCCCATGGGCACTAGTCCCATTCTCTTGTAATTTTTCTTCTTTATTTTAATTAAAGTCCGGGAGAATAGGCTAAGGCCGAACTTCCTTTTATTTAAAAAAAAATGAGACAATAGATTTTTTTTTTAATAAATGAAAGTTCAACGAAAGCCTATTCTCCCACACTTTAATTAATAAAGAAAAGACTTATACAAGTGAATAGACTTAGTACCCAATGGACCTCCCGAATCCCACAAAGCAAGGGAAGGTCAAACAAACTTAGAGAGCTCTATAAAAAAAGGTAGATCACCCTCTTGTCCCCTTCATGTGGGGCCCATTTGCTTTTAATCTAATTATTCTCTAGGAAAAACACTCTATGATGGCTGAAAAGCAAGGGTTTCTTACAATTGAAAATTCTTTTGCCTAACAAGGAAAGAGAGTTTTCTAATGACCATTCTTTAAGAGGGCTTCCAAAGTTGGTAGCACACTTCTCCTTCGAGATC
>CM035438.1:47565337-47672837 GCA_020310875.1 Ceratopteris richardii
GGATGGTACCAACTACCCAGTGTGGGCTTATATGATGTGACATGTATTGGTTGCAAAAGGACTATGGAATGTGCAGGGTGTTGAAAAACGTCTTATCACACTTGCAATTGTTACAACTGTAGGTATTGAAGCTGATGCAGAAGGTGTTGAAGATGATGATATTCTGCATATTCGTGTTCGTGCTATAGTTTCTGTTGCACCTACTATAGAGCAGATTCGTTGGGATGGCAGAGATGTCGAGGCACATGCATTGATAGCTTTGTCTGTCAAACGTGCCATTATTCCTCACATTCACTCTTTCAGAATTGCTAAGAATGCTTGGGATACACTTACCACATTGTACCAAGTTAGGAATGAGGATCGTGTTGCTTACCTCCGAAAATAGTTGGAGAGTGAGCACATGAATGAAGGTGATTCGATGGAGAGAGTTTTCTAACAAAGATCAAAGACTAGAAGGAACAATTGATCTCTGCTGATGAGGTTATACTAAATATCTCACTTATGCAGACCGTTCTGAATGGTCTTCCTGATTCATATCAGAGTTTCACCTCTAAATCTTTGGTTAATGATGAAAGGCAATCCAAATGCCTTATCATTTGAGGAGTTAGTCTCTGTTCTATTACATGAGGATCAGTTTAGACAGAAGAGGTCCATTATGCGTGTTGCAGATCAAGCTTTACTGACTAGTTAGAAGGGCAAAGGAAAATGGAGCTCTTAAACTAGTAAGCACAAATCTTCTAATTCCACACAATCGAAGAGGGAAGACAAAGATGATAAGAAATCAGAAAAATAGAAACTGTTTTGCAAGTACTGTAAAGGAAATGATCATATCATAAAGAACTGTCCAAAACTGGCTGGTAAAGAGGCAAAGAAGAAAGAGTCTGGAATGGTTGTTGCAGAGGCCTCTACACCAAAAACCGAGTCTGCTAATCTTGTGCATGAAGAAGAATGGGCATTTACTAATGTTTGCAGTTTTGACCCATCTTATTATGAGCAGTGCATGTCTGTACTAGACTCAAATGTTTGGTACTTTGATAGTGGGTTGACCAAACATATTACCTCGTAGCGTAGTTTCTTCTCTTCAATTGAGCGTGCCCATATAGGGAATACTGTTACATGCACCAACAACTCCTCTTATCCTGTTATGGGAGTTGGTAAGATCATTTTGACTACTGCTAATGATAGTTCTTTCACCTTATCAGATGCTTTGTTTGTGCGAGGGATCAAGAAAAATCTGTTATCCGTTTTTGCATTAGCCAAGATTGGCTTGGTTGTGAAATTTGTTGATGACAGATGTAGAGTTCATGATCTGTCAAATGGCGATGTGATTATTGCTTCTAGCATTTTATGTCGTGGGCTGTATAAGCTCGTAGACTATGAAAGATCTGTAAATGATTTAGCATGTGCAGTACATGATTCTCAAGCTATATCAGATGTAAATCTTTGGCATGCACGCTTTGGTCATCTGAATTTTGCTAGTTTGCTATGACTGCAGAAATGTGAAATGGTATCGTCTACCCAAACTTGAGGCACCCAGAAAACATGTTTGTGAAGGCTGTATTTTGGGCAAAATGCAGCGTTCCTCCTTTCCAAAAGATGGTTCAGTTCGGGCTACTAAAAAATTATAGCATGTGATGTCTATGGTCCTATGCAGACACCTTCTTTTGGAAATTATCTTTACTTCGTGACTTTCATCGATGATTTTTCCAGGCATGCATGGGTATATCCATTGAAGGCAAAGTCCGAAGTGTTCACATGCTTCAAATAGTTTTTTGTTTTGGCTGAAAATCTGTCAGCATGTAAAATGGGCACCCTCCGTTTTGATCGAGAGGAGGGGGAATATATGTCTTCTGATTTTAATGCATTTCTAGCTGAATGTGGGATAAAACGCCAATGTACAGTGCCATATACACCTCAACAGAATGGAGTTGCTGAATGAAAGAACAAGTCACTCATGGAGATGGCAAGGTTTATGGTCAAGAATCAAGCTTTACCACATAGTTTCTGGCTTGAGGCTGTCATGTGCGCAACATATGTACTTAACAAGTGTCCACTAAAGCGGTGGAGTCTATCACTCCATATGAGTCTTGGCATGATCGCAATCCATCTATTGCTCATCTATGCATTTTTGGTTGTTTAGCATATGTATTAGTGCCTCAACAACATGGTAGAAAATTGGATGATAAAGCGGTAAAATGTATTTTTGTTGGGTACAGTTCTGAAAGTAAGGGCTATCGTCTGTATCATCCACAAACTAAACGCATTATGGTTAGCCATGATGTTGTTTTTGTGGGAGATGCTGTTCAGCCATTGCTTTCATGTACTAAGGAGACATATGTTAGCTCTAAAGACATGTATGATACTTTGCTGCCTCTTTTTATAGGTGGACAGTCTAGTGCTGGTCCTAATAAGGCAACTTCTCAACCTTTGTATGTTTCATGTGATGATGCAGATCATCCCATTTTTTATGCAGATTTACATGATGCACTTATTGATGAGAGAGCTGATATTGAGGAGGCAAAAACTATGCCAAAATGGCAAGTGCAAACTTTGTGTGATAGCAAATTAGATGCACCTCTGTCATATCGTACTCGTTCAAGCTCTCATAGTGCCTCTTTTGCATCAGATTTCTATGCTATGGCTGCATCTAGTCTCTGTGATGAGATTGAGCCTATTTTGTTTGATGAAGCACAAAGTTTTGAACATTGGATGGCTGCAATGCAATTTGAATATGATGCTATCATAAGAAATGGTACCTGGTCTTTATGTGACTTACCTCCTGGCAAGAAGGCCATTGGCACTTTGTGGGTATACAAGCTGAAGCATAATCCTGATGGAACAATTGATAGGTATAAGGCTAGGCTTGTTGCGAAGGGTTATGCACAGGAAAGAGGCATTGATTTTGATGAGACCTTTGCACCTACATGTCGTATGACCAATGTTTGGAGCATTTGTGCACTTGCAGCCCATCATGGTTGGAATGTACATCAATTGGACATTAAAACAACATTTCTGCATGGCGACTTTCATGAAGTGTATGTGTTTTAGCCCCGTGGCTTTGTGCAAAAAGGGCATGAAAACCAGGTGTTTAGGTCAAAGACAACATTATATGGTTTAAAGTAAGCACCACGTGCTTGGTATGAAAAGATACATGCCTATATGATTGCACATGGTTTGGAGAATAGTCCAACTGAAAGCACCTTATATGTTAAGCGTGCTAATGATGTACTTCCGATCATTGTGGCTTATGTTGATGATATGCTGCTCACTGGTCCTCGTGAGAGGCATATTACTGATTTTAAGGCTGATTCCCATGCCTCATTTAAGATGTCTGATTTGGGGGAATTTGCATCACTATTTGGACATTCAATTTATGCACGTTGATGGTGGAATGTCTTTGTGTCAAACGAAATACATTGACACATTATTGCAACATTTTGGCCTTGAATACTATAAACCTATTGCCACTCCTATGGAGACAGGTTTACGATTGGGTCTCCATGATGCTGTTCTCTATCAGCAGGCTATTGGATGCTTGATTTACTTATGCATTACTCGGCGATATATTCAGTTTGTTGTCTCATAGATGAGCAGGTTTATGCATTGCCCAAGAGTCAAGCATTGGCAGGCAATTAATCGCATCTTTCACTACTTGAGTGGTACTCCACTACTTGGTTGTTTTATCCCAAGGGGGGATCACTACCGCCAGATTTGCATGCTTTTACTGACTCTGATTGGGCTGGTTGCTATGACACTTGTGTGTCCACTAGTGGCTTTTGCTTCATGCTTGGTAGCTCATGTATATCTTGGTTGAGCAAGAAGCACCCTACTGTGACCACTTCCAGTTGTGAGGCTGAGTATAGGGTGACTTTTGCAAGGATTGTTAAGTGTGTGTGTGTGTGGCTCAAATGCCTTATCGATAATTTGGGTGTTGGTCAGTCTTCTGCCACCACCTTCACTGACAGCCAGAGCACATTAGTAGTTGCAAGGAACCCTGTGTTCCATGATCGCACTAAGCACATTGAGGTGCATTATCATTATGTCAGGGAGAGGTTCTCTACTAGGGAGATCATGTTGGAGATAGACGTCTGCGGAAGCACGCGAACAGCACAAGGAAGTAGAAGAAGCTTGGAGCACAAACACACAATACTGAATGTATTACTAGAGAATGTACAAAGATAAGTAGCCCATTAGGGCAATAGGCGTATATACAAGCCGGGGGAAAAAAACCTCCTAAAGAGGGAAAAAAGTGCCCCGGCAGTCGTAGAGTGTTCACACACATCACTACCTAAATATATCAACAAATCCCCCCTGGGAGTGATGCGGTGAACAAGGAGCTGGCACTCATGTATAAGGAAGTGCCAAGCTATGTGGAAATCACTCCACAAAAGGAAGTAAGCCCAAAGCTTTGCGAAAAGCTTCAAACTTCTCCCTAGGCAGAGCCTTCATGAAAAGGTCTGCAATGTTCTCCTGCGTGGGCACATATGCCAAGCTGATCTCCCCAGCAGAGAACCTCTCCCTGACATAGTGATAATGCACCTCAATGTGCTTAGTGCGAGCATGGAACACAGGGTTTCTCGCAACTGCCAATGCGCCCTGACTGTCAGTGAAGATGGTGGTGGCAGAAGACTGGCCAACACCCAAATCAACCATAAGGCGTCTGAGCCACACACACTCAACAGTCGTTGTGAAAGCTGCCCTATACTCAGCCTCACAACTAGAAGTGGCCACAGTAGGCTGCTTCTTGCTCAACCAAGATATACATGAGCTACCAAGCATGAAGCAAAAACCACTGGTGGACACACGAGTGTCATAGCAACCAGCCCAATCTGAGTCAGAAAAAGCATGCAAATCTGGCGGTAGTGATCCCCCCTTGGGATAAAACAACCCAAGTAGCCGAGTACCACTCAAGTAGCGAAAGATGCGCTTAACCGCTTTCCAATGCGTGACTCCTGGGCAATGCATAAACCTGCTCATCTGTGAGACAGCAAACTGAATATCTGGCCGAGTAATGCATAAGTAAATCAAGCATCCAACAGCCTGCTGATAGAGAACAGCATCAAATGCATCTCCAGCATCATGAAGACTCAATCGTAAACCTGTCTCCATAGGAGTGGCAATAGGCTTACAGTCTTCAAGGCCAAAACGCTGCAATAATGTGTCAATATATTTCGTTTGACACAAAGCCATTCCACCATCAACGTGCATAAACTGAATGCCCAAATAGTGATGCAAATGCCCCAAATCAGACATCTCAAATGAGGCATGCAAATCAGCCTTAAAATCAGCAATATGTGTCTCAATAGGACCAGTGAGCAGCATGTCATCAACATAGACAACAATGATCAGAAGCACATCATTAGCACGCTTAACATATAAGGTGCTTTCAGTTGGACTGTGCTCAAAACCATGTGCAATCAGATAGGCATGTATCTTCTCATACCAAGCACGTGGTGCTTGCTTTAAACCATATAACGCCTTCTTTAATCTGCACACCTGGTTTTCATGCCCTTTCTGCACAAAGCCACGGGGCTGAAAAACATACACTTCTTCATGCAAGTCACCATTCAGAAATGTTGTTTTAATGTCCAACTGATGTACATTCCAACCATGATGGGCTGCAAGTGCACAAATGCTACGAACAGTAGTCATACGGCATGTAGGTGCAAAGGTCTCATCAAAATCAATGCCTCTTTCCTGCGCATAACCCTTTGCAACAAGCCTAGCCTTATACCTATCAACGGTACCATCAGGTTTACGCTTCAGCTTGTATACCCATTTAGTGCCAATGGCCTTCTTGCCAGGAGGCAAGTCACATAAGGACCATGTACCATTCTTCATTATAGCATCATATTCAGATTGCATAGCAGCCATCCAATTTTCTGAGCTCTCTCATCAGCAAGTGCATCATGTAAATCTGCATCAGAAATGGAATGATCTGCATCATCATATGAAACTTGCAAAGGCTGAGAAGTTGCCTCATTAGGACCAACACTAGCCTGTCCACCTGTAAAAAGAGGCATCAAAGTATCATACATGTCTTTGGAGCTAACAGATGTCTCCTTAGTACATGAAAGCAATGGCTGAATAGCATCTTCCACAAAGACAACATCACGGCTAACCAGAATGCGTTTAGTCTGTGGATGATACAGACGATAGCCTTTACTTTCAGAACTGTACCCAACAAAAATACATTTTACTACCTTATCATCGAATTTTCTGCGATGTTGTTCAGGCACTAATGCATATGCCAAACAACAAAAAACACGCAGATGAGCAACAGATGGCTTCCGGTCATGCCAAGCCTCATATGGAGTGATAGACTGCAGTGCTTTAGTGGGACACCTGTTCAGTACATATGCTGCACACATGACAGCCTCAAGCCAGAAACTATGTGGTAAAGCCTGACTTTTGACCATGCACTTCGCCATCTCCATGAGTGACATGTTCTTTCGTTCAGCAACTCCATTCTGTTGAGGTGTATACGGTACTGTACACTGGTGTTTTATCCCACGTTCAGCCAGAAATGCATTAAAATCTGAAGACATATATTCCCCCCCTCGATCAGAACGGAGGGTGCCCATTTTACATGCTGACAGATTTTCAGCTAAAACCAAAAACTGTTTGAAGCACATGAACACTTCGGACTTTGCTTTGAGTGGATATACCCATGCATGCCTGGAAAAATCATTAATGAAAGTCACGAAGTAAAGGTAATTTCCAAAAGAGGGTGTCTGCATAGGACCACAGACATCACTATGTACAAGCTGCAATTTCTGCGTAGCCCGAACTGAACCACCTTTTGGAAAGGAAGAACGCTGCATTTTGCCCAAAATACAGCCTTCACAAACATGTTTTCCAGGTGCCTCAAGTTTGGGCAAAGAGGACACCATTTCAGATTTCTGCAGGCGTAACAAACTAGCAAAATTCAGATGACCAAAGCGTGCATGCCAAAGCTTTGCATCTGACATAGCCTGAGAATCATGAACTGCACATGCCGAATCATTCACAGATCTTTCATAGTCTATGAGCTTATACAGCCCACGACATAAGATGCCAGAAGCAATAATCACATCGCCATTTGAGAGATCATGGACTGTACACCTGTCATCAACAAATTTCACAACCAAGCCAATCTTGGCTAATGCAAAAACTGATAACAGATTCTTTTTGATCCCTGGCACAAATAAAGCATCTGACAAAGTGAAAGAACTACCATCAGCAGTAGTCAGAATGATCTTACCAACTCCCATAACAGGATAAGAGGAGTTATTGGCGCATGTGACAGTATTCCCTGTAGGGGCAGGCTCGAGTGAAGAGAAGAAACTGCGCTGTGAGGTAATATGTTTGGTCGCCCCACTGTCAAAGTACCAAACATCTGAGTCTACTGCAGACATGCACTGATCATGAGAAGATGGGTCAAAACTGCAGACAGTAGTAAACGCCCATTCTTCTTCCTGCACAAGATTTGCAGACTCTGTTTTTGGTGTAGAGGCCTCTGCAACAACCATTCCAGTCTCTTTCTTCTTTGCCTCTTTAGCAGCCAGTTTTGGACAGTTCTTTATAATATGATCATTTCCTTTACAGTACTTGCAGAACAATTTCTGCTTTTCTGATTTCTTTTCATCTTTATCCTGGTTCTTCGATTGTGCAGCATTTGCAGATTTTTGCTTACTAGTAGAAGAGCTCCATTTTCCTTTGCCCTTTTGACTAGCCAGGAAAGCTTGATCTGCAACACGCATAATGGACCTGTTCTGCCTGGACTGATCTTCCTGCAACAGAACAGAGACTAATTCTTCAAATGACAAGGCATTCGGATTGCCTTTCATCATCAACCGAAGAGTAGAGGCAAAACTCTGATATGAATCAGGAAGACCATTCAGAACGGTCTGCACAAGTGAGCTATCTGGTATAACCTCATCAGCAGAAATCAATTGTTCCTTCAGGTCTTTGATCTTTGTAAGAAAATTGTCCATAGAATCACCTTCATTCATGTGCTCACTCTCCAACTGTTTTCGGAGGTAAGCAACACGAGCCTCATTCCTGGCCTGGTACAAAGTGGTAAGTGTATCCCAAGCATCCTTTGCTGTTCTGCAAGAGCGAATGTGAGGAATAATGGCACGTTTGACAGACAAAGCTATCAATGCATGTGCCTGGGCATCTCTGCCATCCCAACGAATCTGCTCTGCAGTAGGTGCAACAGAAATAGCAGCACGAACAGGAATCTGCGGAATATCATCTTCGACACCATCTTCATCAGCTCCAGTACCTCCAGCACCTGTATTTGTAGTACCTGTAGTTGCAGGTGTAACAGGACGTCTTTCAACACCCTGCACAATGTTCCACAGTCCTTTTGCAACCAGTACATGTCGCATCATATAAGCCCATAATGGGTAGTTGGTACCATCCAACTTATCCTCAACAGCCAACATACGGAATACATCACTGCTTTCAGCCATGGCCGGTGACTAAAATACCTTGATGCAGAAAATTGACTATATCTCAAAAAGTTGAACGGAACTGCCCAGATGAGTTCTGCTAGACCTGTAGCAAACTTCGAGACGCTTAAACTGGCGAACAGAAACTGGTATATACCTTTGGCACAAAAGGACGAAATAGCCTGCACAAGCACTATGATAGTGTGTTCGGAGGCCGAAACGAGCTCAGATCGCGATTTTGGCACCATAGAGCAAAGATGTTTTGATCTCGGAAACACCCTGAGTATGCTCACCAAATTTCGTGCGAATCTGAGACTGCAAACGGAGGAGTGTCTACGGGGCCTTAGAAGAAGCGACGACCTGCTCTGATACCAATTGTTGGAGATAGACGTCTGCGGAAGCATGCGAACAGCACAAGGAAGTAGAAGAAGCTTGGAGCACAAACACACAATACTGAATGTATTACTAGAGAATGTACAAAGATAAGTAGCCCATTAGGGCAATAGGCGTATATACAAGCCGGGGGAAAAAAACCTCCTAAAGAGGGAAAAAAGTGCCCCGGCAGTCCTAGAGTGTTCACACACATCACTACCTAAATATATCAACAGATCAGCTTGGCATATGTGCCCATGCAGCAGAACATTGCAGATCTTTTCACGAAGGCTCTACCTATTGCCCTAATGGGCTACTTATCTTTGTACATTCTCTAGTAATACATTCAATATTATGTGTTGTGCTCCAAGCTTCTTCTTCTTCCTTGTGTTGTTCGCATGCTTACGCAGACGTGTAACTCCAACATTTGTATGGTAGAGAAATACTTTCCCATAAGTATTCTCACTATTCAGCTTCATTTACTAGTTGATGTGGTAGATGAAGTTGCAATAGCAGGAGCTATCCATAGTCAATGGATGTTCATTTTAGAGCGCTTTATGAATACATTAAAAGGTATTCATTGACAGAGCACACGTCTAGAGGGTAGCATGGTAGAGGGATGGCTTGTACAAGAGTCTCGTGTATTCATAACTGAGTTTCTATGTATGTCCAATCCAGAAATGCCTCGCTTATGGAGCGATGATGAAGATGTTCCTCTTGTAGGGGATGAACCACAAGGTAAAGGGTTGCAAACAAAAGTAGACGCAGCTTTCAGAGAGAAGGCAATGAAGTTTTGTATAGTTCATTTCGAGCCTATTCAAAAGTGGTTAGAAAAGTATGAGCTTGCCAAGGAGACAAATGCAAAGGAAAATGCTTAGTTTCAAAGGAATCGTTCCACTTGATTTTTGCCCCTTCCAGAAAGTCTTTGACCTCTTCCGCCCTTTCCAATGAGCAGATGGCTAGATACATCGGTTTCACAAGCGAAGGCAGCAGGTGAAGATATCTCTGAAGAAGAAGAAGAACTTGCAAAGGGATGTGATTGGGAGTATTCTAAATACCGTGCACTATGGTCTCATCAACGACACTTTTGGATCGCACAAATTGATAAAAATAGGTCTACTTTTGATAGTGGGGTGATGGTGAACTTTTTGCAAAAAATTAGAGCCAGTGCAAGAGATGATAATGCTCAAGAAGGCCAGTTAGATTATTGTGGAGTGATTCAAGATATCTTGAAACTATCCTTTAAGAAGTTTGATTACTTTGATTTTGATGTGAAATGGTTCAAAGTAGTCACCTTTGGAAGAAATGCAACAGTGAGGCGGGATAAAAGTGGTTTCCTTCGAGTCGAGTACACAAAATTATGGACGAATGAAAGAGATACATTTGTACTTCCCGAACACTATGAGCCAGTTGTTTTTAAACCAGATTCAAAAGAACTAGAGTGGCTATTTGTTTTACAAGTCGCCCCACGTAGTAGAGAAATTTGTGAGAACATAGATGTAGAAGAAAGCCAATCTTAAGTGGACTTTGAGATTCATTCGATAGTCAAGGAAGAAGAGATCATTGTTCGAGAAGAAGAGGTCCTTGAAGAAGATGAGATACAAGATAAAACAATAGATGATGATTAAGAAGAAGCTAGCATACCAAGTGTTTTAGAAGTCGTCAATATAGAGATAGATATTCTTTGTGCATCTGATCTCCAAGAGGATGCTAGAATAGAGGAGTTTTGAATCAAACACTTGTATGTACTAATTTTTGTGTAGTTTTTTGCTATGTTCTTTTGTAAACTACCATTTCTCTATATTACCTTTATTATCATATGTTAATTATTTGAGTTCTTTTGTTATAGAGCATGGTGGGAGAGAGTCCTCCAGTCAGCCCACATTCAATGATAGAGGAGCACTTCTTAGAGTTCATATCTCAGGTGCCTCCCGCATATATGGCTGTTGCATCATAATACTAGAATGCTGGTGGTAGCACTCCCCCGAGCCTCACTCCTACACGGCTTACTTCTACGAGTCTCACTCCTGCCGGCCTCACTCCTATCGGTATCACTCCTGCCAATGTCACTCTTGTCGGTGTCACTCTTGTGGGTGTTACTCGTGCCCGAGGTATGTCTCATAGCTTCATGACTCCACCACGACCATCTTTTTAGCCATCCCCTATTGGCTCTAGTAGTAGATGTGTGCGTTTGACACTTTAGCATGATATAGTTGTTGGCCCATCTCGTAGGTCGATGTCATGCTCTAGATTAGGAGGTTCTAGGAGTGGATCTAGAGGAGGCGGCTATTGTGGCAGTATGATGGACGTTGTATCACCTACTTCTACTCCTAGAGCAAGTACCTTAGATGTAGGTACGCCATGTGGTACACCACATGGAACACCATGTACACCTTAGGGTGCTCATGAACATGATGATTCCTAGGTATATAGTATCCGTGATGGATCTCCCATGATGGATGCGATCAAAAAGGCCATGCGCTAGCATATACGATAGCTTTGCTCCATACAATTTGGAAACTCTATCATGTTGAAATGGAGTGAATAAGATAAAGATCGAAAAAATTATATCACAGAGATGATTTATCACGAGTTCTGACCAGCACATGGGCAACCTCTTGTTAGTTCAGAGTGGATTTTGCACATTGCACATGAAGTTATGTCCCATCGATAATCCGAGGCTCGTAATGATTTCAGATCATGCTTAGCCAACCCTCTATGGTTAGATGCTAAGGAGTGGGATATGATTCGTGACGAGCAGCAGTAGACTTCTGACCAATATCATCAATATCGAGATGCGACAGCCACACCTTTAGATACGATTGGACCGTCACATTTGGGCAGGGGTAGATATGACATGATGCATCACAAATTTTTAAGTACCATTTGATTTATCTATTTGTGTTAAGCTTGTCAAGTATGTTCCTCTAATGTTTTGTTTATTTGTTGCAGGAGCTGGCAATGGGTCGTCGCCCAACACGAACGGAGGAGGCTTATGGATATCTTCATGGATTGATTGCACTATTGAAGGACTTGGAGGAACGTGGTGTGGTCGTTTCATGGGAGCATTTGCAATGAGGTGATGAATTTATAAACATGGCTTTTACTTGTTATTTGTAAATCTCATTTGAATTTATCTCATTTCATGAATGTTCTTTGTTGCAAGATTACTGATATGGATGTTTGGATCATTCTGTGCATGTGTATGATAGTGGTGTGTCATAACTTTGTATTTGGCTCATATATGGCAGTGGTGCAATAGAATTTTGTATTTGATTCTTATATGGCAGTGCTTTGCCACATTTTTTGTAAAAGTCTAATATATGACAGTAGTTTTCCACACTCTTTTACATGTGTCATTTATAAAATACATAAATTTTTTTGTACATGGTTCATGGTTTATTCTAATTATCTCTTTTATGTCTGATAGTATTTTGCTTTATGAAATCATATTTCGGTTGCCATTAGAGTACACATCACATGTACTCGGTTTTTTTTGGGTAGAGTGTATTGTCATTTGCTAAACAACATCATGGTAATGTTGTTGTAGCAAAACACAACACACTCTACCCAAAATGTTTTTTGTAGATATGGTGGTCGATATAAGTGACGATACTCCCAGCACGGTCGTCGATATGCGGGACAGTACACCAAGTGGGCATTGGTATAGGCGTTAGTATGGTGTCGGTATGATTATCGGTATCTTCCATGCTTATACCAATGCTTATACTGACATTTATACCGACACTTATATCGATGCCTATATCAGCACTTTAGTTCCGATGCCTATAGTGACACTTACACCGATGTCGGGGCAAAAATGCACTCAATCAATTTCCTCGGTAAAAGCCTCGAAATAAGGCCAATATGTTGTAGTGAAAGATATAGGATACAAAGGTTTTGAGATGCTGAAATCAGAGCTGTTCTTGGAGTTTTTTTCCGCTTTTGGAAAAGATAGGCGACCTTCTTTCAAGAAAGGATTCCTGAAAAGTGCATGAACAAACGTCTCCGAGAAAGCCAAAAAAAAGGGCAGTTAACCTGAATTTTTTATTCAAGAAATATTTCTTTTCACTGAAATACCAATCTAACTATGACTTTGTGAAGAAATCCTTTATACATCCTTTTGTATGTCAAAAAGTATTATGATCACTTTCACAAGTTCTTCAAATTCGGTTCATTTGCGTATGGAATGAATAAATCTTTAACGCATAGAACTAGTCCCTTTATTTTAGTGGTTTACGATTCATGTGACTATGATAAACGTCTTTCTTCCCACTCGGTGTTCAATGCTCACAAACTGGATATTCAATCTTTTAAGACTCTAGAAGAGACCTCGTTTCTATTTGAAGCCATTTTTTTATTGGTCTCTTTATAAAACATTGGATTCTTCTACAAATTAGATTTTACATATAACATCCATACTTTGTTATAAAGTGATCTAATAATCTTTATTGCCTGGACACTATTTTCATCCAAGAAGTTCCATCATGTTCTGTAATAGAACGATTGTTTCTATCTAGCCTTTCCAATTCTTTAGATTTTGCTTTGCATTATTAGATGACCCACTCAGTGGAATTCACTATAGCTATTTATACAATATACTTGAAAACGCATTTGGTACATGTTCTCATATAAATGACTATTTGAGAAATAAGTAAACCATCTATTGTTTTTTCCCAATACTTTCTAACTCTCTCAATTTTGTCCACATTTCATAGGTTGATTGATTAAGCACTAGCCTCTTGAGGCAGAAGTTCTCTATTTTACCCTTGGGCTAAACATGTAATGACTTTGACTAGTCTAAACCAGTTATAATTTGTTGTGATCTTGTCTAACTTCTGCTTTATGAAATACAGGAGGTTCCACGCATACTATGCCCATTCATCTGTAAAATTCTTCTTTTGAAATTAAAGCTTTAAGGAGTAGGTTGTCGCCAAACTCCTCTTGAAGAAAAAGCTCTCTTAATTTTTAATAACTTTTAAAAAGATTAAGGCAATATAATGATCGGGAATTGTTTGGTTTCTTATCGGATCATTTGTTTCTTTTCTTATGATTAAAAAGATTAAGCAATATAATGATCGGGAACTGTTTGGTTTCTTAACGGATCATTTGTTTGATGTGGAGCAATATCTTGATTCTGGGAAATCATGTTTAGCTCATGTTTGATGTTTAGCTCATGTTTCAACGAATTGGTTCATGAAGAAATCATTTTGCTTGAGGTGGAGCAATATGAGGGCACACGTTTTGTGTTTCTCCAAACGACCAATGACATCCGAAGGGATATAGAATCTATTGAACCAGGTCTTGGCCAAGTGAAGAACTGGATTTCCTTAAGATCCTAGAGGTCGAGTTGAAGTTTCAAAAGCTTCCAATCAGTTTTGTCGGCCCCTCTTCTATCATATGCCAACCGAGGTAATCGAATGAAACGTAAATGAGTTCGCTCATCGAGGGGGTGCGCGCGACTCGATGCCTGGTTTCTTTTTCTGTTGAATTTTTAACCGAGACAAATTTGTTTTCCCCAATGTATCATCTCCAAGAGTACCACACGTACGACAATGCATGCATGTTCTTTCCGAAGGACACTCGCCACCCATCATTCATGTTGTTTTCTTTTATCCTTGTTTTTTTATAAAAAGAAGTTCGGCCTTGGCCTATTTTTCCAGACTTTAATTAAAATAAAGAACAAAAGTTAGAAGTGAATGGGACTAGTGCCCATGGGACCCCCCAAATCCCACACTGCAGGGGAGGAGTACAACCAGCTAGAGGGTATTACAAATGAGGTGGACAAATCTATCATCTCCCTCATGTGGGATCCACCTGGGTTTCAACTTGTTATTTTCGAGGAGATAAATACATTGATGTCTAAACGGTGGAGATCTCTTATCTCGGGAGATTCTTTTACCTAGAAGAAACAATGATTTCTCAATCGACCATTCCTTTGGAGTTTGGCCAAAATTGACAGCACATCACTCCCTCCAAATCTTCCAAAGAGTCTCACCTCTGATGGCATTCCACAACCTTGATGAGCAGCCAACCGCCTCACCCAATAGCACCTATTGCCAATTGATTTAGTTTGTGAGCCTCAGTCCCGACATCGTGTGATGCCAGATAACACGTGACTTGGGGCAGTCGAAGAAAAGGTGAACTAAATCTTCGATGCATTGATGGCAACACTTGCACCATGGAGGCACGCCACAAATTTTGTTGGCCCTTGCATTGGACCAGATACCCTTATGCAAGATCTGCCACATGAGAACGGACCTTTTGATCTCAATTAGGGGGTGCCAAATACACATGAACTTTAGTTCCCATCAAAGTCTGGTCCAAGAAAGGTACCACATCTTGTTAAGGCTGTTATGAACATCTAAGTTCTCTTTGAAGTTGGGGATTCTGGATAGTTTCTTACCATTGCTCCATTTGAGGCCCTCTAGGCAAGCAAGATCATGTCCGCAGAGAAGGAGGGTAGTTGAGCGGTCCCACGTTAAACACGTGCCTTGAGGAAGACTCCATTCCTCAAGGGTACCTCTAATTCTCGGGTCTAAGTCTTTGAACCTAATCCACTGGTCGGTCTCTTGTTTTGAGAGTTGTTTCTACTGTTTGAACCCCTTGTTCCATAGCCGCATAGCAGTTTGGAGGTTCCAAGACTCCACCCCCTAATCCCCATGATCAGGAACCAGATAGAGTCATTTTGTCTTATCCGAGCCGCCCACTTCCACTCATCACTAATTCTGATGAATTGTTTGGCTTGTTCCAACTCTTCCATAAGGAACACACTATGCTAGAGCCTTTAGGGGACACAGGGTGGGGGAAGAACAATAGCGTGAGGATCCCTATGTCCTTCCAACCAGGATGGCCAACTAAGGTAAGGTGTTTTTGAAGATCAATTTAGCCCAAGAGGAGTCACTATTGCTCCAAGCCTTGGTAAACCACTTAGCCACCAACATGTCAGCCCCTCCTGTTGGGGTCCCCAGTCATAGGACGTTTTTGTAGATTCTTTCCACTTTGGCCTACTCTTTCTTCTTAGGTCTCCAACATGAGATAAAGTAAATAGTTGTAGAAAGCATAAATGTGTTAACAACCATTGCATGCCCTGCCAAGTTGACTTGTATACCTTTCCCATGATTTAGTTTGCTATCCAGTTTGGATAGCACCTAGTTCCATCATTGGTCCATGGAGATGTCTAAGCCCATCGAAATACCAAGAGGATGGAAGACTTTACCTCTATGGATAACTTGACACCCCTCATCTAACAACAATTGGGGTGGAGGTCCACGGATTGCTCTAAAAGCAATTTTAGCATGCTTGAGTTTTGAGCCTAACGCCACAGAAAAGGTGTCGAGGCAACTTTAGAGGATCTCTCCTTCGGTGCCCTCCTTGAGTGTCTTACTAATTTTATCAAAGGTAGATCTATACTTGAAGCCTGGCATTTGTTGAGGAGTCTGCACAAGATCTGGTATTCATTAAGATCGACTTCGGAGTTTAAAAAGATCTATCAGGCAAGGCTACCCACTTGCTCCACTACTCTTCGCTATCGCCTCGGATGGCCTCAGTCACCTATTAAAGCAATCTCAAGGGTCTCCCCCTACCTCTAGCTCACGGCGAGACTCTTTGCCGTTTTCTTCTATTATGCTTTTGTTGTTCTCAACAAAAGACGTACATATGAATTGAAAAATATATGTACGCGAAAGGGAGAGTGTGCATTACAGTTTACAGATTGCACAAAGCAGACTACAAATTTCCTACTGCATTTAAAACATTATAGGGCGAAGAAGATGGTGAATTTCATGGTACACATCGTTTTAATGACTTCCTCATGTCACACATGACTTTGGGAAAATAGATTTTCGTTTTAACAAATTCGAATTGTTATCAGCCAAGAAAAACCTTACAACTAAAGATAGAGAATACAAAATTTTTGAGATACTCAAATCAGATCTGCTTTTCGAGCTCTTTTCGCTTTTGCTAAAGATAGGTGACCTGCTTCTTCCAGGAAGCGGATAAGGAAACTTCTCCTTGAAAGAGAAATAAAAAAGCAGCTTACCTGAAACGTTTAGTAAAAAAATATTTGTTTTCACCAAAGGAAACTAGAGCATGTCGTCCATATCATTTTAACTACGAATCTGTTAAGAAATTCGTTAAACATCCCTTTGTATTCCAAACATTCTTATGATCTTTTTCCGAAGTTATAAGAAAATCTTTAATCCATAAGAGTAGTCCCTTTATTTTAGTGCTTTACGGTTCGTCTCACTATGATAAACGTCTTTGTTCTGATTCAGTGCTCGACTCTTACAAACTAAGCGATATTGCATTGTTTAATCTGTATGTATATGCGTGTACAAGAGATCTTAACCCTCTTGTTCTCTTATCTCCTTCACTCATTATCTGTGCGTATCTCCACTCATTATCTGTGCGTATCTTAGAGGCTTTCTCTCTTGCCTTGCATAGGACTCGCCATAGCTCTCTATATGCATAGTACCTTCAAGTGTTACCATAGCTCATATTTCTCATCTACACATGCACTCTATTTTTATGTGTTATGTATTATGTGTATATCTATATGTATAATGTGTGTATGTATGTAAAAGGATAAAATCTTAATCTTAGAACCCCTAACCCTAAAACATGTATATGTGTGTGCATGTATGTATATGTGTTCCTCTTATATGTGTACGCATGTGAGAGTGTATGTATATGCATATGTGTATGTATGTGTGTCTACACATGTGTGTCTACATGTATGCATGTGAGAGTGTTTGTAATATATGCATATGTATGTGTATGTATATGTGTACGTATGTGTATGTATGTATGTATGTATGCATATGTGTATATGTGTGTGTGTATGTATGCAAATGCATGTGTGTGTGTATGCATGCATGTACGTGAGTATGCATGTGTGTGTATGTGTATCTATATCTCTCTCTTTCTCTCTCTTCTCTTTCTCTCTCTCTCTCTCTCTCTTTCTTTATCCCTCTCTCGATGTAATTGTTCAGAGCTAAGTGTTGTCTCCTTAGTACATGAAAGTAATGGTTGAGCATCTTCAACAAAAACAACATCACTGATAAACAAAATGGGTTTAGTTTATGGATGATACAAAGGATGAACTTTGCTTTTAGAACTGTACTCAACAAAGATACATTTCACTGCTTTATCATCCAATTTTCTATGTTGTTGTTCAAGCACTAATGCATATGCCAAACAAGCAAAAACATGCAGATGATCAACAGATGACTTGCGACCATGCCAAGCCTCATATGGAGTGATAGAATGCAATGCTTTAGTGGGACACCTATTAAGTACATATGCTGCACACATAATAGCTTCAAGCCAAAAACTATGTGGTAAAGCTGACTCTTAACCATACACCTAGCCATCTCCATGAGTGACCTATTCTTCTATTCAACAAATCCAATTTGTTGATGTGTAAACAACACTGTACACTCATGTTTTATCCCACATTCAGCCAAAAGTGCATTAAAGCCACAGGAGATATATCCTGTACCCCCCGATCACAATGGAGGTGCCCATTTTACATGCTGATAGATTTTCAGCCAAAACCAGAAACTGTTTGAAGCACACAAACACTTCAGACTTTTCTTTCAATGGAAATATCCATGCATGCATAGGAAAATTATCGATGAAATTCATGAAGTAAAGATAGTTTCCAAAAGAGGGTGTCTATAGAGGAACATAAACATCATTATGAACAAGCTGCAATTTCTACGTTGCTCAAACTAAACCATCTTTTGGAAAGGAGGAATGCTGCATTTTCCCAAAATACAGCCTTCACAAACATGTTTACTAGGTGCCTCAAGTTTGGGCAAAGAGGACACCACTTCAAATTTCTGCAGGTGTAGCAAACTAGCAAAATTCATATCACCAAAGTGTGCATCCCATGACATAAAATTGTAGAAGCAATAATCACATCACCACTTGAGAGATCATGAATTGTACATTTGTCATCAACAAATTTCACAACCAAGCCAATCTTGGCTAAAGCTGAAACTGATAACAGATTCTTCTTGATCCCTAGCACAAATTAAACAATTGGCAATGTAAAAGAAATAGCATTAGTAGTAGTCAGAATGATCTTACCAACTCCCATGATAGGATAAGAGGAGTGGTTGGCGCATATGACAGTATTCCTTGTAGGGGTAGGCTTGAGTAAAGTGAAGAAACGACACTGTGAGGTAATATGTTTGGTTGCCCCACTATCAAAATACCAACATCTGAGTCTACCGTAAACATACATTGTTCAGGTCAAGATGGGTCAAGACTGCAAAAAGTAGTGAATGCCCATTCTTCATTCTACACTAGATTAGCATACCCTCTTTTTGGTATAGAGGCCTATCAACAACCATTCCAACCTCTTTTTCCTTTGCCTCTTTTGCAACCTATTTTGGACAATTCTTTATGACATGATCATTTGCTTTACAGTACCTGCAAAACAATTTTTGCTTTCCTGTTTTCTTGTTGTCTTTGTCTTCCTTCTTTGATTGTGTAGAATTAGCAGATTTTTGCTTACTAGTAGAAGAGCAACACTAACCTTTGCCCTTCTAAGTAGCTAGGAAAACTTGATCTGCAACATGCATAATGGATCCATTTTGCCTCGATTGATCTTCTTGCAATAGAATAGAGACTAACTCCTAAAATGTTAAGGCATTTGGATTCCCTTTCATCATTAAAAAAAGATTAGAAGCAAAACTCTGATATGAATCAGGATGACCATTCACAACAATTTGCACAAGTCAACTATCTGGCAAGACCTCATCAATAGAAATCAGTTGTTCCTTCAAATCTTTGATCTTTGTTAGAAAACTATCCATGGAATCTCCTTCATTCATGTGCTCATGCTCCGAGTGTTTTTAGAGGTAAGCAATACGAGCCTCATTCCTTGCCTCGTATAAAATGGTAAGTGTATCCAAAGCACCCTTAGTATTTTGCAAGAATGAATGTGAACAATAATGGCACGTTTGACAAAAAAGGCTATCAATGCATGTGCTTGAGCATCTCTTCCATCCCAACAAATTTGCTCTAGATTAGGTGCAGTAGAAACTGCAAGATGAACAAGAATCTGCAAAATATCACCATCTTTGATGCCATTTGCATCAGCTTCATTACCTATATTTGCAGGTGTAATAGGACATTTTTTAACACACTGCACAATATTCCATAGTCCTTATGCGACCAATACATGACACATCATATAATCCCGTAATGGGTATTTTGTACCATCCAACTTATCCTCAACAACCAACATACGGAATTACATCACTACTTTGAGCCATGGCCATTGAATAAAATACCCTGATGTAGAAAATTGACTGTATCTCAAAACATTGAATAGAACTACCCAATCAAGTTCTACTAAACTTGTAGTACACTTTGAGATGGTTATATTGTCAAATCGAAACCTGTATATATCTTTGGCACAAAGATGAAATAGCCTACACAAGTGTTGCGAAAGTGATTTGCAGCTGTTTTCATCTCCTAATCACCTTGAGTATGCTACCGTTGGACAAAATGTATAGGAAAATAGAGTACACAGTTCAGAATCAAGAAAATGAATTTGAAATCGAAGCTACGATTGTTGATTGGTATCGATGTTTCTAAGAATTTACAAAATAATACGAAATCATCCTAAAGGAAATTTTCTCCATAAAAGGCCTATTCAGGAAATTTGGGAATTATTCAAGTCCCATTTGTATTACTTAATATGTTAACTACTTAAGTTTGAGCCCAACCCTCATAACCTATTTATAATACAAGTATCCTTAATATTAAAGTGTCAATTTAATATACTCCAATCAACATATAATAACATGTTGTAGTGTATGAATGAGTCAAAATGTGAAACATTGGGACACAAAGAATAGTCTCAAAATCATGTGTAATTCCCATTTTTCCTGAATAGGCCTTATAATCTGAACATCATTTATTGTAATGTATAGTTACCTATTCTTGTTCTAGAAGAAAACAAAACCAACTCTCCTTCAAAAGAAAAATAGGCAGTCCTATCATCAAGTAATCAAACATACTTAAAAAAGATGAATTACAAGTCAAACAAAAAAGGTTTCTAATTATATATCTTTGGACCTCTCTGATATATTTCTAGACGGGATAAGGGATATTTTATCCTCTGTCAAATAAATAATAAATGACCATCATAATTGTAACCAGCCCTCGTTTCTAGCTTATCCAACTCTTCATAGTTTTCATTATAGTAGTTGTTGGTGCAGAGGTGGTATTAAAATATTATAAGTCTTAAAGTGAACAGTAATAAAATATATTATCTTGTGGCGTAGGGAAGAATAAAATACTACATTCAAAATCTTACAAATGATTAAAATATTGTTTACTAGGACAAAAGGTGTTTAATATTTCATTCTCTCAATTATCGACTATGAGGAGTACTGAAAATGACCCAAACACTTCGAATATCTTCCATTTCTTCACACAAGTTAAGTCCCAAGCTATCGTTCAACCTATGCTACATTTCTTACAATACTTAAGATTATCGTTCCATGAAGTATGCCTCTAGCTTTTTATGTGGCTTTCTTTTTGTACTCACCATGTTCAATGTAAGTCGCATCTTAGCAATTAGGCATCCATGAAGGCATTTGCTATATGGAGAAGGAAAGACAACAACAACTATATGGAGGAACAAGAGGATTCCCTTCTGATTTTAAATATGACGTCAAAGCAAGGTATGAATGATTACCATCTCTTCTACATTGACTCAAGATGGTCAAACCATTTGGCAGGCAATGTAGCTCTTCTCTTTGACCTTGAGGAACCTAAGGGAAAGCATCAAGTACAAACATGTGATGACACCAAGCATTCAATGGTCAAGGTAGGAAATGTTAAAACCTCTGATGGAAATAGAAATCTGTTGAGCAGGGTTCTATATGTACCTACAACCACCAAGAATTTGATGAGTGTTAGGTAGATTGTGGAAAAAGGTTTGCAAGTCAGGTTCAACAAATATGGAGTATTTGTGGAGGATCCCCAACATGGGTTCAAAAGAATTGCCAAAGGAGAAAAGACAGGTAGGTTATTTACATTTGAAGTTGAAGATACAAAAAAAAAAATTGCACTTTATAACTACAAAGATCAAACATTGTCAGAGCTTGAAATTTGGCATAAGAGATTAGGGAACATTGGTTAGAGAACTTTAAAGCGAATATGTAGAGATCAATGTGTACTTGGGAGACCTAATGTATCCAAGTAACACATGATCTATAAATGTGGTGCTTATTAGTTTGGAAAATCGCAGAGGTTACCCTTCTCAAGGAAAGGCTAGATGCATGAGGACTAATTGGAGCTTGTCCATATAGATGTATGGGGACCAAGTAAGGATCCCTCAATTTTTGGATCAAGGTATTATGTATCTTTCATAGATGATTTCAGTAGATGAACTATCTTATATTTTATAAAGCATAAAGATGAAGCATTCAGTTTCTTTAAGAAGTATCTTGCACTTGTGGAAAACCAAACAGGAAGAAGCCTAAAAAGACTAAGGTCAGATGGAGGAGTTGAGTACTTCTCAAATGTGTTTGATGCATTCTTGCAAGATAGAGGAATCAAAAGGGAAATCACAACAAGGTATACCCCTGAGCAAAATGGGGTGACAAAGAGGAGAAATAGATTAAAAGGTAACTTACAATGCCAACAAGGTCTTTTGAAAATTAGGGGAAGACTAAGATTAGAAGAGGAGGTTCAAAGGAAAAATCCTCAAATATTCTTCAAAGATTGGTGGGCGGGGAGGGCCGAAAAACCATCGAAAGAGATGTGTAACATCCTCAAAAGGAAACAAGCTAGGGAATCCATCCCCTTATTGGTCGATAACAATGGAACCGAATGTAGCATGGAAGTCAAGAATAGATCTATCATCGTCGAGCACTTTACCCATCTTCTCGGAGTCTCAGCTCCCCTTTCCCCACATAGACGTGACTCCATGGCAACCATCTCAAGGGTTTCTCAATCTAGAATCCCACGCAACATGATTTCTCTGTTGGATGCTAACATTTCCGAGAATGAAATTATCGAGGTTATTGATGCTCTTCCCAATGGGAAACGTCCGGGTCCTGATGGTCTCACCAATGAGTTTTTCAAGTCCTTCAAACATGCGGTGGCCACCCCACTATGTCTGGTGTGGCAAGAGGCTCTCTCATTCGGTGCCCTCCCTGAGTGGCATCATCAAGTTAATCCACAAAAGGGGAGATAAGAACAAAATTGAAAATTGGCGACCGATTACCATGCTCCAAATAGGATACGAGATAATTGCAAAAGTTATCGCCAACAGAATCTCTTGTCATTTAAAGTCATGGCTTTGTGAGGACCAGAAAGGTTTTATCAAAGGTAGATCTATACTTGAAGCAATTGTCGATATTTGGGAAGGCCTTGCGTTTGCAGAGGAGACTGCACAAGATCTCGTATTCATTAAGATCGACTTCGACAAAGCATATGACAGATTGGAATGGGACTTCATTCTTCAATCATTGAAAGACCTTGGATGCAGCCAAAAGTTCACGAAGATGGTTTCCACTCTTCTTGGAAATGCTTCAACTAGAGTAAATATCAACGGTAAGCTCTCTGGGCCCATTCATTTAAAAAGATCAATTAGGCAAGGCTGCCCTCTAGCTCCTTTACTTTTCGCCATTAGGGGAAAAAATGAGCCCTACATGAGCCTTGTAAGGAATTGGATTAAAAATCTTAATCTAGGAGATTAAGGGCCCTTGCAAAACCACTAGTACCATTTTTAAATAAAATAATACTTCAGAAAAGGTGGTTTTCGAAATCTCAAGATGAGCAAATTTAGGCCGTTGGATATCTCAAATCAATGGCCCATGTTTACTTCGATTTAAATCTAGTGAGAGAATCTCTGACAATGCAATGATGATGGGAGGAAGCTCACGCCTTTTTTTTATGCTCTCTGCACATTTCTTGGCCCTTAGATCAAGAGGAATCCAAGGGCAAACGGGATTTTGGGCTGATCACAAATCGGGAGCTGCCGTGAGCCGTCGGATGAGCTTGAAATCGGATGGTGGAGGCTAAAAGGTGCCTTTTGCTTTTGGGGCCTCATTTCCAGCCATTAGATCTTGTATGCATCCAATGCTCCAGATTTTAGGCTCCCAATCTTGCCTAGTTTCAAGCATATGCATCGGATCTTATGCTCAATCCAAGGGTGGAGAATTGATGGCGCATTTTTCAAGTAGAATCCCATCTCAACCATTGATATCAAGAGAAATCCAAGGGCCCAGGTTGAGTGGCGCCTTGACTTTTGCTTTTCCTCCTCATCCCTTGGATCATTGAACAAATCTAAGGTCTCTCATTGATTTTGAAGCATTCCAAAACCATTCACAAATCTAAAACCACCAGTTCTAGGTGGTTTTTGCATCTTTGACCACACAAAACCAAGGGAAGCCTATGCCTAGTCTATGTGATTAAGGGAGTAGAGTGTGGCCACCACCCTCTTCTCATTGGTCCATCACTAATCAGCCCTTGAGCTAAAAGGCCCAAGGAGGGTTCATTTTTTCCCCTAATGCTATCACCTCGAATGGACTCAGTCGCCTATTAAAGCATCACATGGACGCTGGCAATCTCAAGGGTCTTTCCCTACCTCTAAATCACGACCAAATGATTGCGAGACTTTTTGCCGATGACATGAATGCCTTTGTGCATAACGATATAAACAACATTGGGGTGTTTTGGTGGTGCCTCGACACCTTTTGTGTGGCATCAGGTTCGAAAATCAACCATGCTAAAACTTCTTTTAGAGCAATCAGCGGACCTACACCCCAATTGTTGTTAGATCAGGGGTGTCAAGTTATCCCTAGAGGTCAAGTCTTCCGTCTCCTTGGCATTCCGATGGGATTCGGCATCTCAATGGACCAACGATGGAACTGGGTGCTATCCAGGTTGGATAGCAAACTAAATCATTGGAAAGGTATGCAAGTCAACTTGGCAGGGCGTGCAATGGTTGTCAACACATTTATGCTTTCTACGATTATTTACTATATCTCGTGTTGGAGACGTAAGGAGAAAGAATTGTCCAAAGTGGAAAGGATCTGTAGAAACTTCCTATGGACTGGGGACCCCAATAGGAGGGGGATTCCCAAAATCAAATGGGAAACTTGTATTAGCCCAAAAGACTCGGGAGGCTTGGGTATTTTGGATATCACTTGGTTAGCTGACAAGCTGGCGACAAAGTGGGTTATCAAGGCTTGGTGCAATAGAGAGTCCTCGTGGGCTAAATTGATCTTCAGAAATTCCAAAGACCTTACCTTAGTTGGTCTTCCCGGCTGGAAGGACATTGGGATCCTCACGCTTTTGTTCTCCCCCCACCCGGTGTCCCCTAAAGGCTCTAGCCTCGTGTGTTCCTTATGGGCTGTTGGGATAAGACAAAACGACTCTATCTGGTTCTCGATCAGTGGCTTAAGGGAGGTGGAGTCTTGGAACCTCCAAACGGCTAAGCGACTATGGAACAAGGGGTACAAATAGTGGAAACAGCTCTGGAAACAAGACACCAGCCAGTGGATTAGGTTTGAAGAATTAGACCCAAGACATAGAATTTCTCTTGAAGAATGGACTCTTCTTCAAAACAGGTGTTCAACGTGGGACCACTCAACTACCTGCCTTCTCTGCAGACAAGATCTTCCTTGGTTAGAGGGCCTCAAATGGAGCAATGGTAAGAAACTATCCAGAATTCCCAACTTCAAAGAAAACTTAGATGTTCATCACACTCTTAACAAGCTGTGGTGCCTTTCTTGGACCAAACTTTGATGGGAACTTAAGTTCATGTCGATTTGGCACCCCCTTATTGAGATCAAGAAATCTGTTCTCATGTGGTAAATCTTGCATAAAGGCATCTGGTACAACGCAAGGGCCAACAAAATTTGTGGTGTGCCTCCATGGTGCAAGCGGTGCCATCGATGCATCGAAGACCTTGTTCACCTCTTCTTCGATTGCCCCAAGTCCCATGTTATCTGGCATCACGTGACACGGATTTTGCATCTCTCGAACCAAATCAATTGGCAACAGGCGCTGTTGGGTGAGGTGGTTGTGAAGAGATGGATAGGTATGTGCTTGAAGATGAAGAGGTGTTGCAAAATCCTTGATCTACACCAGCCAAATGAACTCCAAGAGTATATGGTGGGCTCTTTTAGCTTGCCAATGGATGTATTAGACACCCTATGTACCTTGGAAGATCACTCTCAAAAAGATAGATCAAAACAGATAAGTTGGAGTTAGCTCAGAGGTGAAGAACTTGCTATTCTTGGTACATACACCTGTCTAGTGTTTTGCATAATTCTATGAGCACAGCAGCAATTAACTTAATTCCTCTTGGGGAAGTCTAGATAACTTAAAGAGCTAACTTTCAAGAGTAATCTCATAAAAAATAATGAACCACACACTGAGAATGAGTTTTAACAAGTGATGACATCATCCTAATAGAGAAGTGAAGATGAACAGACCTTGTTGACTTCAAATGAACATAAATAAAGATTGCAACATCCAAATAACATGAAAATTTGTGAGCATATAGTAGACTTATAGAGCTAACTTTACCAAGTTAAATCACTGAAAATGATGCACCAAGCGCAAAGAAACCATCTCTGCAATCTGACTGAGAAAATTGAGAGTAATGACAGTGAGTAGTACACTTCACAAGAAGATGGAAATATGAACTCAAATGATCATGAAAATGAAAGTATATTGCTTGTAAAATACATATGTGTGCCTTGTAATCACACCTTGATATGGCATAAAGCTCAGCTCTTGGAGGTCTTCACATAGATCTCTCTAACCACGACTAAAACTCCCATCTATTTATAATTGAGTTTAGGAGGCTAACTTCCCTCAATCACTCTCCAAAGACCAAAGTGAAAACCAAAGAGTCTTCTACATTGACTCAGGGTGTAGCAATCACCTGAGTGGTAACATAGCATTGATGATTGATTTGGAAAATAAGGTATCTAATCATGTTGTTCAAACAGGTGACAATACAAAGCACAATGTGAAGTCAATTGGATCAGTGAAGGCCAAGGATGGAAGTAGTCTCTTGAGTAAGGTCTTATATGTTCCTACAATTCCTAAGAATCTGATAAGTGTAGGACAAAATGTTGAAAAAGGTTATGAAGTTAGATTCACTAATGAAGAAGTGTTTGTGGAAGACCCTAGCAATGGGTATAAACAAATTGTTTCAGGGAAGAAAGAAGGAAGGTTGTTCACATTGAAGATTCAAGGTAATGTTGGTCATGCCATGTTTACTTATGGAGGACATAAGATCTCTGAGTTAGATCTTTGGCACAAGAGGCTTGGACACTTCAATGAAAGAGGTATCAAAGATATGATTAACAATGGTTCAGTGCTTGGATTGCCTAATGTTGCAAGTCAACATATAACATACAAATGTGAGGCATGTCAATTAGGTAAGGCTCATAAGCAATCTTATTCCAAGCATGGTTTTATGTATTCAGAGAAGCTTGAGTTGGTACACATAGATGTGTGGGGACCATCAAAGGATTTCAGTATCAATGGTTCAAGGTACTATGTGATTTATGTTGATTATGCTACCAGATGGATCACTATCTATGTGATCAAAGATAAGTCAGAGGTATTCAATACATTCAAACATTATCATGTGTATGCAGAAAGAATTAACAAGCCATAAATTGAAGAGACTAAGGTCAGATGGAGGGGGAGAGTATTTCTCTAATGAGTTCAGTGATTACTTGTGGAATGCAGGTATAAAAAGGGAAATCACTTGCACGTACTCTCCTCAACAAAATGGTGTAGCAGAGAGAAGAAATAGAACTCTTGTTGAGTTTGCAAGGTCAATGATGAAGGAGAAAAATTGCCCAAATTATTTGTGGGCTGAGGCTGTAAATACAGCTACTTATTTGGTCAATAGGCTACCATGTAAAGATTTGTAGGGTATGACACCATATGAGGCATGGTGGGGTAAGAGACCTACCTTGGATCATTGCAAAGTATTTGGATGTTTGGCATATGCATATGTGCCATCACAATTAAGACACAAGTTAGAACCTAAAGCTGAAAAGTATGTATTCATTGGTTATGATGATAAGCAGATGGGATATAGGTTGTGGAGTCCATCCACAAAACAATTTCTTGTATCAAAAGATGTTACATTTGATGAGCAAAGTACTTGGTATGCAGGTACAATCAATGTTAATACAGATGTTGAAGAAGTTGTGAGTCAAAACAAAGGTAAATCAAAGGTTCAGATATTTGATGAAGAGGAAAATAATGAAGTGCAGGTTGAAGTTGAAGAAATGCCAAGATTTGATCCTGAGTGTGAAGAAGTAGAAACCTCAAGGAGTGGAGAGAACTCAGAAGGTCATCAAGACACAAGTGGCAACCTACAAGGTATAGCTATGACACTTCTTTTTTGGCTACCAAAGATTATGCTTACATGATAAAGGTAGATGAAGACCCTTCCACATATGAAGAGGCAAAAGGTAAGGAAAATTGGGAGAAAGCTATGCAAGAAGAATATGATGCATTAATGGAGAATCAAACATGGGATTTGGTTCCTAAACCAAATAGTCAGAAGATCATTGGATGCAAATGGGTCTATAAGACTAAGAGGTTTGCATATGGAAGTGTGTCTAGGTATAAAGCTAGACTTGTTGTGAAAGGGTTTGCTCAAACATATGGTATTGATTATGATGAGACCTATAGTCCTGTGGCAAAGATGACAACCATCAGGACACTCATAGCTATTGCTGCATGTAAAGGTTGGAAATTATGTCAATTAGATATGAAGAATGCTTTTTTAAATGGTTACATTTCAAATGATGTTTTCATGGAGAAACCTCAAGGATTCAGAGATGGAAGGTATCGAGATCATGTATGTAAGCTCAAGAGAGCTTTGTATGGTTTGAAGCAGGCCCCAAGGGCATGGAATTATAGACTTGTGAAGTTCTTGAAAGAACTTGGATTTCAAGTATCTAAGGCAGATAGTAGCTTGCTTGTTAAAGCAAGTGATGATGGGTTCATTTACATGTGCATATATGTTGATGATACAATTTTTATAGGTATAGATGAGAAAAGCATTCAAAACCTAAAGAAGTAAATGGAGAAAGAGTTCAAAATCAGTGACTTGGGAGACTTGTCGTATTTCTTGGGCATGGAGATTTCATACACTCAACATGGAGTGTATGTGACTCAAGAAAGGTATTTGAGAAACTTGTTAATCAAGTTTAAAATGAATGATTGCAGAGTAGCACCTACTCCAATGGAGGTGAATCACAAATTGAGCAGATATGGTGGAGAAGAATTCAAGGATATAAAGCTATATCAGAGTTTGGTTGGTAGTCTTATCTATGCTACATTAACTAGGCCTGACTTATCATATGTAGTTGGAGTTTTGTCTCAATTCATGCATTGTCCTAGGAAAGAACATTGGATTGCAGGTCAAAGAGTGTTGAGGTACATTAAGGGTACACTCAAAGAGGGTTTCTATTATGGTTTTACATCAGATACAAACATCAAAATATATAGTGATGCAGATTGGGCAAGTAATCCTGATGATAGAATATCAACATATGGATACTTGTGTTATGTGGGAGATAAGTTAATCTCTTGGTGTTCAAAGAAGCAACACACAGTTGCTTTATCATCTACAGAAGCTGAGTACAAAGGTATGGTTGAAGCTACAAAGGAAGTGATATGGCTTAAGACTCTCATGAAGAGTTTTGACACCATACAGAGTACACCTATCATTTATGGAGATAACATGAGTTCATTGTATTTAGCTGCTAATCGTGTGTTTCAACATTGAGATTCAGTATCACTTTCTGAGAGAGAAGGTGATGGATAAAGAAATTGAAGTCATACATACTTCAACAAAAGATCAGATAGTTGATAAAGGATGGTGTTTTGGTCGATGTAACATCTATCAAATCTTGCTTTCCTTAGAGAGTCCCCCAATTGGAGATTTGACGAGGAGAACCCCTTCATGTCTTTCACCTCGACCAGGTCGAGATGGAGCTTGATTCTATCCCATATCTCTTTCTCCTGACCATGGATAATTTTCCCCTTGTTTTTCCATCAGTCCTTAGGAAATGCCACCATGTTGAAGTCCCCACAAATCAGAACATTGTGTGAGAGGGAGTCCATGGAAGCCCACATATCGATTCGATCTGCTTCACCATTAGGGGCATAAATTGAGACCATAGTGAACTGACTAGGGAACCCGATAGAGGCAGCAATCCAATGATGATTCCGATCTTCACAAGTGGAGGTGAGTTTGCCAGACCACAAGTGACTAATACCAATCCCAGCGCCCCCCGGCCCCCTAGGGTGCAAAGTTGAGAACCAAAGGTGGTTCAGAGAAATGCAATTGAGCCGTTTCTAGAGCTCCTCTGCGTCGATTTTAATCTCTTGTAAGCAGATAAAGTCGAGGTTGAGGCAATTGTCTTTGAACCACTGGCCTAGAATTGCCGCTCTTAAGGGGTCAGACAGACCCCTGACGTTTAGCGATGTGAGTTTCATTATTGATGGTTGCCCTCTTTGAGGGGAGGAACCCGATTCTTTTTTTTCTTATGATCTTCTTTTTTCCTCCCAACTTCTTGACTTAGGATCCTACTCTTGAGGGGGCTCTTCCAGGGCATGCCCGACGGTTGTTTCCCTTTAAGCTTTGACTTTTGTTGTGTTAAACTTGGCATGCAAATTGGAAGAGTAGGACCAAGGAAGGAGCTTTCACTGTCTGGATTGTCCTCAGTGCTAGTAGTGAAGCCTTCCTCTTTACTCGTGGTGTCATCTTCCTGGTTTTCTTCTTTGCTGGTAGAGCACGCGGGGGTTATATTAGCAGGGTCTTCATCCAAATTGTTATCTTCTAGGAAGTCTACCTCATTAATCTCCTTTTCTAGGTTACAGTACATGTTATTCGAAGGAGCAATTGTCGTAACGTTCCTTGCTGCTAATCTTATAGGGCTAACTTTCCTCCTACGTCTTACTTCAGTGAATCCTTGTGAATCCGTCTCTGCAACACGAGTTCCCTCTTCTTCCTCCATCATAGGGGGATGACCCCGAGTGTCAACTTGGGGGAGAGGGTCCGGGGTCCCATCTAGTTTAAGCTTGTTTTTATTAGTACTTTGCTTTAAGGGGCAATCTTTGATCCTATGACCTTGGTGTCCGCGAAAGAAGCACGCATTTGGCAAATTCTTGTAAGTAACCTCCTGTACCCAAATCTCACCATCTCCACAGTTTATGGAGATCTTTGAGGGAAGGACCTTGTTCAAGTCTTTTTCAACACAGATTTGTGGGTGCCATCTGGCATTGAAAGAATATTAAGTTCCATCGTAGATTAACTCCCCAACATCCTCTCTTGAGGCCATTGGGCGACCGACCGGTGAAACGATTTCTCAAAGGAATCCATACAGGAAATACGACTGATTGGGAAGCTCCACCCATTACGGGTAACGAAGAGGCTTTGACCTGTTCGGAACAAAGTTTGGAGTCCACTTAAATAGACATAAGGTGGATCAGCCCACTTGCCAAGAGCTGGCTTGCACGGCTTGGAAGGCCATCTCTTCATTCTCAAACATTAAAAGCAAGTGATTTGCCGGCAGGAATTGATATTTTCACGCAATTAAACCACGCGGGATCCACTCCTTGCATAGCCAAATTCTCACATTTTCTAGAGGGGGCCTAGGACCAAAAACTTGACTGATCAGACAAGTTCTTGAAAGCTCTTCTTGTTTTGCCATCACAGACTACTTGCACAAAGAAATTATAGGTGGGGCGATGTCCGGTGGGATAGAATCCTTCTCAAGAGGGCACTGAGACTGGGGGGAGCAACATTATTCTGAACCAACGAGGGCAAAACGGTCGACATTGAGGCCCACTTTAAAAAGTCTTTTGGAAACCCTCTTTACTTCAAGCTACACTTTACTTCACTAACAATGGAAAAAAACCCTCCACCAAGCTCGTCAAAAAGACCACCTCCTTTTGCTGAAGCGAGGAAGGAACAAAATTGGATTTGATTTTTTCTTTTTTCAAAGCAAAAACAAAGCAAGGAAGATCTTGGTTTTGAAATGGAAGAAAATTGTTCGCTTTTAACTTTTATAAGAGATACTAAAATTCCTTTTAAAGAGAAAGATTAAATAAGGTTGTGCCATCGCGATGGCGCACGCAACGGTGCCACGTCACCACAACCGTCGCAAGGCTTTAGACACAGACCCCCAACAGCCTCAGCCGTCGCGATGAGACGAGTACCATCGCGATGCCTTGGTAATAGGTATTCCGTCGTGACAAGTGCCGCACAGAAACCGAGGTAGCCCACCTAACCGACGCGATGTGGCCTCAGCACACCATCGTGATGTGACCAGCACAATCGCGATCAGTCAATGAACCATCACGATGCGACCGACGCAATCGCAATGCCTCCAAACAGTGCAAACTGACGAAGGTGATGATTTACGGAATGGGACTAGTACCCATGGGATCCCCCAAATCCCACAAAGCAGGGGACGAGTTCGGTAAGCTAGAGGGCATTACAAATGAGGTGTACAAAACTATCATCTCCTTCATGGGGGACCCATTTGGGTTTCAGCTTGTTATCTACAAGGAGATAAATACACTGGTGCCTAAATGGAGGAGATCTCTTGTCTCGGGAGATTCTTTTACCTAGAAGAAACAAGGATTTCTCAATCAACCATTCCTTTGGGGTTTGGCCAAAGTTGATAGCACATCGCTCCCTTCAAATTTTCCAAAGAGTCTCGCCTCTGATGGCATTCCATAGCCTAGAAGAGTAGCCAACTACCTCACCCATCAACGCAATTTTGCACCTCCTGTAACTTCACTTCTTTTCATTCACATATGCAAATGTTCCTACACTTAATTCTCTCAGCCTCATCACAATTGAAAGCTAAAAATTTGTACAGAGGTCGATTACCTATAGAATTAGACTTGTACAAAAGCATTTCACAAAAGATCTAACATAGAAGGAGAAAATTCAGAAATATCGGGCGTAACATTTTCTTCATTTCTGAGAAAAATTACAACTGAGTGCTGAGAGAGTCTTAACTCACTTCTAAGATGTCTAATGACACATACAACTTCTGATTACTCTATTCTCATGCTCTCTCGTACTTGTCCCACATTTTCATAGTATATATATACAAAAAATTTACAACCTTATGACTTCTCAAAGATATAAGTGAACTATCTGTACATATGTGTACACATCTTCCTCTTCTGAATGTATTCTTCTTCCATGCTTCACAACTTGAATCTTTCCTTCAAACCTTGACTTCAACTCTTCATCAAAACATCAATTGTTGATTGTCCTGTACCAACAACTCCCCCTTAATCATCAATTGAGGTTTTCTCTATCTTCTTTATGTCTGCCATGTCTTTGAATCTCTGTAGCTTTGGTCCCTTTTAGTAAGCTTATCAAGGCGTGAAGCAATAGTGAGTCCTCTTGGGCTAAATTGATCTTCAGAAACATGGAAGACCTTACCCTTGTTGGCCATCCTGGTTGGAAGGACATTGGGATTCTCACGCTCTTCCCCTAAAGGCTCTAGCCTCGTGTGCTCTTTATGGAAGAGTTGGAACAAGGCCAAACAATTCATCAGAATCAGTGACGAGTGGAAGTGGGCAGCTCGGATAAGACAAAATGACTCTATCTGGTTCCCGATCAGCCGCATTAGGGGGGTGGAGCCTTGCAACCTCCAAATGGCAAATCACTTATGGAATAAGGGGTTCAAATAGTGGAAACAGCTCTGGAAACAAGAGACCAGCCAGTGGATTAGGTTCGAAGACTTAGACCCGAGACATAGAGTTTACCTCGAGGAACGGACTCTTCTTCAAGGGAGGTGTTTAGCGTGGGATCGCTCAACTACCTGCCTTCTCTACGGACAGGATCTTCCATGCCTGGAGGGCCTCAAATGGAGCAATGGTAAGAAAATTTCTAGAATCCCCAACTTCAAAGAGAACTTAGATGTTCATCACACCCTCAACAAGAGGTGGTGCCTTTCTTGGACCAAACTTCGACGAGAACAAAAGTTCATGTCTATTTGGCACCCCCTAATTGAGATAAAGAAGTCCGTTCTCATGTGGCAGATCTTGCATAAGGGAATATGGTCCAATGCAAGGGCTAACAAAATCTGTGGTGTGCCGCCATGGTGCAAGCGTTTCCATCGATGCATCAAAGATTTAGCTCACCCGTTGTTCGATTGCCCCAAGTCCCGTGTTATCTGGCATCATGTGACACGGGTAGTGAGACTCTCGAACCAAATCAATTGGCAACAGGCACTGTTGGGTGAGGCGGCTGGCTGCTCATCGAGGTTGTGGAATGCCATCAGGGGTGAGACTCTTTGGAAGATTTGGAGGGAGCGATGTGCTGTAAATTTTGGCCAAACTCCTAAGGAATGGTAGATCGAGAAATCCTTGTTTCATCTAGGTAAAAGAATCTCCTGTGATAAGAGATCTCCACCATTTAGACATCACTGTATTTATCTACTCGAAAGCAACAAGCTGAAACCCAAATGGGTCCCACATGAGGGAGATGATAGATTTATCTGCCTCATTTGTAATGCCCTCTAGCTTGCCATACTCCTCCCCGGCATTGTGGGATTTAGGGGGTCCCATGGGCACTAGACCCATTACCTTGTAACTTTTCCTCTTTATTTTAATTAAAGTCCGGGAGAATAGGCTAAGGCCGAACTTCCTTTTATGAAAAAAAAAAACAATGGAGACAGATTCCAAGAAAGGAACCATCTCTTGTTAAGCATGTCCGTTCTCATGTGGTAGATCTTGCATAAAAGTATCTGGTCCAATGCAAGGGCTAACAAAATCTGTGGTGTGGCACCATGGTGCAAGCGTTGCCATCGATGCATCAAAGATTTAGCTCACCTGTTCTTCGATTGCCCCAAGTCTCGTGTTATCTGGCGTCACGTGACCCGGGTATTAAGACTCACGAACCAAATCAATTGGCAACAGGTGCTGTTGGGTGAGGCGGTCGGCTATTCATCGAGGCTCTGGAATGCCATCAGCGGTGAGACTCTTTCGAAGATTTGGAGGGAGGGATGCGCTCTCAATTTTGGCCAAAATCCTAAGGAATGGTCGATCGAAAAATCCTTGTTTCTTCTAGGTAAAAGAATCTCCCGAGATAAGAGATCTCCACCGTTTCGACATCACTGTATTTATCTCCTCGAAAACAAAAAGTTGAAACCCAAATGGGTCCCACATGAGGGTGATGATAGATTTATACGCCTCATTTGTAATGCCCTCTAGGTTGACATACTCCTCCCCTGCATTGTTGGATTTGGGGGGTCCCATGGGCACTAGTCCCATTCACTTCTAACTTTTCTTCTTTATTTTAATTAAAGTCCGAGAGAATAGGCTAAGGCCAAACTTCCTTTTTATTAAAAAAAATCAATGGAGACGGATTCAGAAGGGTTCACTGAAGCAAGACGTAGGAAAGTTAGCCCTCGAAGATCATTAACAAGGAATGTTACAACCATTTCTCCTTCGAATAACATGTACTGCAACCTAGAAAAGGAGATTAATGAGGTCGACCTCCCAGGCGATAACCTTTACAAAGAAGACCTGGATGACAATTCCATTCGATTCTCTACCAGCAAAGAAGACAACCAAGAAGGTTACACCATAAGTAAAGATGATGACTTTACTACTAGCAATGAAGACAACCAAGATAGTGAAAGCTCCTCTCTTGGCCCTACTCTTCTGATATGCATGCCAAGCTTACCTCAAGAAAAGTCAAAGCTTAAAGGGAAACAACCGTTGGGCATGCCTTGGAAGAGCCCCCTCAAGAGTAGGATCCTAAATCAAGAAGTTGGGAGAAAAAAAGAAGATAAAAAAAAAGATCGGGTCCGTCCCCTCAAAGAGGGCAACCATCAATAAGGAAAATCACTTCATTAAACATCAGGGGTTTGTTGGACCCCTCAAGGGGAGGGATTCTTGGTCAATGGTTCAACGACAAGTGCCTCAACCCTGACTTTATCTGCTTACAAGAGATTAAAATCAACATAGAGGATCTCTCGAAACGGCTTAAAGGCATTTCTTCGAACCACCTTTGGCTCTCCACTTCGCACCCTAGGGGGGCGGGGGGCGCTGCAATCGGTATTAGTCACTCTTGGTCCGCCAGATTGACCTCGACTTGTGAAGATTGGAATCATCGTTGGATTGCTCCCTCTATTGGGCCACCTAATCAGTTCACTATGGTCTCAATTTATGCCCCTAATGGAGAGACGGACAGAATCGACGCTTGGACTTCCCTTGACTCCCTCTCACACAATGTTTTGATTTGTGGGGACTTCAACATGGTTGAATGTCCTCAGGACCATTGGAATAACAAGGGAAAAATTATGGACGGTCAGGAGAAAGAGATATGGGATAAAATCAAGTTCCATCTTGACCTGGTTGAGGTGAAAGACATGAAGGGGTTCTCTTGGTCTAACCTCCAATTGGGGGACTCTATGAGGAAAGCAAGACTTTATAGATGTTACATCGACCAAAACACCATCCTCCAGTGGGGTATTCCTTTGATTTCCCAACACATGGACATGACTATCTTGGAACACTACTTGATTACTCTTTCTTTCAAACCGATTCCCACGCTCCAAAAAGCTCCTTTGTTTCAGGCTTGCCAGACGTCATTTTCCCTCCCCTCTGTCCACCAAGAAATTTCCACAGTTTGGGCGGAGGCTTTTGCCCACTCTAATGAGCCGGCTAAGTGCTGGAGAAGCGCGGTGGAAAGGACTAGACAAATTCTGATCAGGACGCATAAGGCCATAAGAGATAACTGGAATAAAAGGAGAGAAACAGTCTACCAAAGGCTCTCAGGTCTTGAAGAAGAAGTGAACAAAGGTAACGTGCAATGCCAACAAGGGCTTCTGAAAATTAGGGGAAGACTAAGACTCAAGGAAGAGGTTCAAAGGAAAAATCCACAAATATTTTTCAAAGATTGGTGGGCGGGGAAGGCTGACAAACTTTTGAAAGAGAAATGTAACATCCTTAAAAGGAAACAAGCTAGGGAAGACATGCCCTTCTTGGTCGACAATAATGGGATCGAATGTAGCACGAAAGTTGAGAATACATCTATCATCGTCGAGCACTTCACCCATCTTCTTGGGTTCTCGACTCCTCTTTCCCCGCACAGGCATGATTGCATGGCATCCATCTCAAGGGTTGCTCAACCTAGAATCCCTCCAAACATGATTTCTTTGTTGGATGCTAACATTTCAGAGAATGAAATTATCGAGGTTATTGATGCTCTCCCCAATGGGAAAATTCCGGGCCTTGATGGACTCAACAATGAGTTTTTCAATTCCTTTAAGCACATGGTGGCCACTCCGCTGCGTCTTGTGTGGCAAGAGGCTCTCTCCTTCGGTGCCCTCCCTGAGTGTCTTAATAATGGTGTCATCAAATTAATTCACAAAAGGAGAGATAAGAACAAAATTGACAACTAGCGGCCAATTACCATGCTCCAAACTGGATACAAGATAATCCCCAAAGTAATCGCCAACCCAATCTCTTATCATTGTTTAAAGTCATGGCTTTGTGAGGAGTAGAAAGGTTTTATCAAAGGTAGATCTATACTTGAAGCAATATTTGTCGATATTTTGGAAGGCCTTGCGTTTGCTGAGGGGTCTGCTCAAGATCTAGTATTCATTAGGATCGACTTCGACAAAGCCTATGACAGATTGGAATGGGAATTTATTCTTTAATCTCTGAAAGATCTTGGATGCAACCAAACGTTCATGAAGATGGTTTCCACTCTACTCGGAAATGCTTCAACGAGAATAAATATCAACGGTAAGCTCGCTGAACCCATACGTTTAAAAAGATCTATTAGGCAAGGCTGCCCACTGGCTCCACTACTCTTCACTATCGCCTTGAATGGCCTCAATCGCCTATTTAAGCATCATTTGGATGCTGGAAATCTCAAGGGTCTCTCCCTACCTCTTGGCCATGGCCAAATGATTGCTAGACTCTTTGCCGATGACATGAATGCCTTTGTTGTTAATGATAGCAACTACATTGAGGTGTTTTGGAGTTGCCTCGACACCTTTTGTATGGCGTCAAGTTCCCAACTCCTGATTGATCAGGGATGTCAAGTTATCCCTAGTGGTCAAGTCTTTCATCTCCTCGGTATTCCGATGGGCTTCAACATCTCGATGGACCAACGGTGGGACTCGATGCTATCCAAACTGGATAGGAAAATAAATCATTGGAAAGGTATGCAAGCTAACTTGGCAGGGCGTGCAATGGTTGTCAACACATTTATGCTTTCTATGACTATTTACTATATCTCGTGTTGGAGACCTAAGGAGAAAGAACTAGCCAAAGTGGAAAGGATCTGTAGAAACTTCCTATGGACACGGGACCCCAATAGGAGGGGGATTCCCAAAATCAAATGGGAAACTTGTATTAGCTCGAAAGACTCCGGAGGCTTGGGTATTTTGGATATCGTTGGGTTGGTTGACAAGTTGACGGCAAAGTGGTTTATCAAGGCTTGCTGCAATAGAGAGTCCTCGTGGGCTAAATTGATCTTCAAAAATTCGAAAGACCTTACCTTAGTTGGTCTTCCCGGTTGGAAGGACATTGGGATCCTCACGCTTTGGTTCTCCCCCCACCCGGTGTCTCCTAAAGGCTCTAGCTTCGTGTGCTCCTTATGGAAGAGTTGGAACAAAGCCAAAGAATTCATCAGAGTGAGTGATGAGTGGAAGTGGGCTGCAGGGATAAGACAAAATGACTCTATCTGGTTCCCGATTAGTGGCTTAAGGGAGGTGGAGTCTTGGAACCTCCAAACGGCTAAGTAACTTTGGAACAAGGGGTATAAACAATGGAAACAGCTCTGGAAACAAGAGACTAGCTAGTGGATTAGGTTTGAAGACTTAGACCCAAGGCATATAATTTCTCTTGAAGAATGGACTCTTCTTCAAAACAGGTGTTCAACATGGGACCTCTCACCTACCCGCCTTCTCTGTGGACAGGATCTTCCTTGCCTAGAGGGCCTCAAATGGAGCAATGGTAAGAAACTATCCAGAATTCCCAACTTCAAAGAAAACTTAGATGTTCAGCACACTCTTAACAAGGTGTGGTGCCTTTCTTGGACCAAACTTCGATGGGAACTTAAGTTCATGTCGATTTGGCACCCCCTTATTGAGATCAAGAAATCCGTTCTCATGTGGAAAATCTTGCATAAAGGTATCTAGTACAACGCAAGGGCCAAAAAAAATTGTGTTGTGCCTCCATGGTGCAAGCAGTGCCATCGATGCATCGAAGAACTTGTTCACCTCTTCTTCGATTTCCCCAAGTCCCGTGTTATCTGGCATCATGTGACACAGATTCTGCATCTCTTGTACCAAATCAACTGGCAACAGGCGCAGTTGGGTGAGGCCATTGGCTGCTCTTCTAGGCGGTGAAATGCCATCATAGGCGAGACACTTTGGAAAATTTGGAGGGAGCGATGTGCTGTCAACTTTGGCCAAACCCCAAAGGAATGGTCGATTGAGAAATCCTTGTTTCTTCTAGGTAAAAGAATCTCCCGAGACAAGGGATCTCCCGATTAAGACTCAAGGAAGAGGTTCAAAGGAAAAATCTACAAATATTTCTCAAAGATTGGTGGGCAGGGAAGGCTGACAAACCTTTGAAAGAGATGTGTAACATCCTTAAAGGAAACAAGCTACGGAAGACATGCCCTTCTTGTTCGACAACAATGGGATCGAATGTAGCACGAAAGTTGAGAATACATCTATCATCGTCGAGCACTTCACCCATCTTCTTGGGTTCTCGACTCCTCTTTCCCCACGCAGGCATGATTGCATGGCATCCATCTCAAGGGTTGCTCAACCTAGAATCCCTCCAAACATGATTTCTTTGTTGGATGCTAACATTTCAGAGAATGAAATTATCGAGGTTATTGATGCTCTCCCCAATGGGAAAACTCCGGGCCTTGATGGACTCACCAATGAGTTTTTCAATTCCTTTAAGCACGTGGTGGCCACTCCGCTGCGTCTTGTGTGGCAAGAGGCTCTCTCCTTCGGTGCCCTCCTTGAGTGTCTTAATAATGGTGTCATCAAATTAATTCACAAAAGGAGAGATAAGAACAAAATTGACAACTATTGGCCAATTACCATGCTCCAAACTGGATACAAGATAATCCCCAAAGTAATCGCCAACCCAATCTCTTATCATTGTTTAAAGTCATGGCTTTGTGAGGAGTAGAAAGGTTTTATAAAAGGTAGATCTATACTTGAAGCAATATTTGTCGATATTTTGGAAGGCCTTGCGTTTGCAGAGAGGTCTGCTCAAGATCTAGTATTCATTAGGATCGACTTCGACAAAGCCTATGATAGATTGGAATGGGAATTTATTCTTTAATCTCTAAAAGATCTTGGATGCAGCCAAACGTTCATGAAGATGGTTTCCACTCTACTCGGAAATGCTTCAACGAGAATAAATATCAACGGTAAGCTCGCTGAACCCATACGTTTAAAAAGATCTATTAGGCAAGGCTGCCCACTGGCTCCACTACTCTTCGCTATCGCCTCGAATGGCCTCATTCGCCTATTTAAGCATCACTTGGATGCTGGAAATCTCAAGGGTCTCTCCCTACCTCTTGGCCATGGCCAAATGATTGCTAGACTCTTTGCCGATGACATGAATGCCTTTGTTGTTAATGATAGCAACTACATTGAGGTGTTTTGGAGTTGCCTCGACACCTTTTGTATGGTGTCAAGTTCAAAACTCAACCATGCTAAAACTCCTTTCAAAGCAATCCATGGGCCTCCTTCCCAACTCTTGATTGATCAGGGATGTCAAGTTATCCCTAGTGGTCAAGTCTTTCATCTCCTCGGTATTCCGATGGGCTTCAACATCTCGATGGACCAACGGTGGGACTCGATGCTATCCAAACTGGATAGCAAACTAAATCATTGGAAAGGTATGCAAGCTAACTTGGCAGGGCGTGCAATGGTTGTCAACACGTTTATGCTTTCTATGACTATTTACTATATCTCGTGTTGGAGACCTAAGGAGAAAGAACTGGACAAAGTGGAAAGGATCTGTAGAAACTTCCTATGGACACGGGACCCCAATAGGAGGGGGATTCCCAAAATAAAATGGGAAACTTGTATTAGCTCGAAAGAGTCGGGAGGCTTGGGTATTCTGGATATAGCTGGGTTGGTTGACAAGTTGACGGCAAAGTGGTTTATCAAGGCTTGCTGCAATAGAGAGTCCTTTTGGGCTAAATTGATCTTCAAAAATTCGAAAGACCTTACCTGAGTTGGTCTTCCCGGTTGGAAGGACATTGGGATCCTCACGCTTTGGTTCTCCCCCCACCCGGTGTCCCCTAAAGGCTCTAGGCTTGTGTGCTCCTTATGGAAGAGTTGGAACAAAGCCAAACAATTCATCAGAGTGAGTGATGAGTGGAAGTGGGCTGCTAGGATAAGACAAAATGACTCTATCTGGTTCCCGATTAGTGGCTTAAGGGAGGTGGAGCCTTGGAACCTCCAAATGGCTAAGCAACTTTGGAACAAGGGGTATAAACAATGAAAACAGCTCTGGAAACAAGAGACTAGCCAGTGGATTAGGTTTGAAGACTTAGACCCAAGGCATATAATTTCTCTTGAAGAATGGACTCTTCTTCAAAACAAGTGTTCAACATGGGACCTCTCAACTACGCGCCTTCTCTGTGGAAAGGATCTTCCTTGCCTAGAGGGCCTCAAATGGAGCAATGGTAAGAAACTATCCAGAATTCCCAACTTCAAAAAAAACTTAGATGTTCATCACACTCTTAACAAGGTGTGGTGCCTTTCTTGGACCAAACTTCGATGGGAACTTAAGTTCATGTCGATTTGGTACCCCCTTATTGAGATCAAGAAATCCGTTCTCATGTGGAAAATCTTGCATAAAGGTATCTGGTACAACGCAAGGGCCAAAAAAATTTGTGGTGTGCCTCCATGGTGCAAGCAGTGCCATCGATGCATCGAAGAACTTGTTCACCTCTTCTTCGATTTCCCCAAGTCCCGTGTTATCTGGCATCATGTGACACAGATTCTACATCTCTTGTACCAAATCAACTCGCAAGAGGCGCAGTTGGGTGAGGCGGTTGGCTACTCTTCTAGGCTGTGGAATGCCATCATAGGCGAGAGTCTTTGGAAAATTTGGAGGGAGTGATGTGCTGTCAACTTTTGCCAAACCCCAAAGGAATGGTCAATTGAGAAATCCTTGTTTCTTCTAGGTAAAAGAATCTCCCGAGACAAGGGATCTCCTCCATTTAGGCACCACTGTATTTATCTCCTCGTAGATAACAAGCTGAAACCCAAACGGGTCCCCCATGAAGGAATGATAGTTTTGTATGCCTCATTTGTAACGCCCTCTAGCTTACTGAACTGGTTCCTTGCTTTGATTCCCTCTCACACAATGTTTTGATTTGCGGGGACTTCAACATGGTTGAATGTCCTGAGGACCATTGGAATAACAAGGGGAAAATTATTGACGGTCAGGAGAAAGAGAAATGGGATAAAATCAAGTTCCATCTTGACCTGGTGGAGGTGAAAGACATGAAGGGGTTCTCTTGGTCTAACCTCCAATTGGGGGACTCTATGAGGAAAGTAAGACTTTATAGATGTTACATCGACCAAAACACCATCCTCCAGTGGAGTATTCCTTTGATTTCCCAACACATGAACTTGACTATCTTGGACCACTACTTGATTACTCTTTCTTTCAAACCGATTCCCACGCTCCGAAAAGCTCCTTTGTTTCAGGCTTGCCAGACGTCATTTTCCCTCCCCTCTGTCCACCAAGAAATTTCGACACTTTGGGCGGAGGCTTTTGCCCACTCCAATGAGCCGGCTAAGTGCTGGAGAAGCGCGGTGGAAAGGACTAGACAAATTCTGATCAGGACGCATAAGGCCATAAGAGATATCTGGAATAAAAGGAGAGAAACAGTCTACCAAAGGCTCTCAGGTCTTGAAGAAGAAGTGAACAAAGGTAACGTGCAATGCCTACAAGGGGTTCTGTAAATTAGGGGAAGACTAAGACTCAAGGAAGAGGTTCAAAGGAAAAATCTACAAATATTTTTCAAAGATTGGTGGGCGGGGAAGGCTGACAAACCTTTGAAAGAGATGTGTAACATCCTTAAAGGAAACAAGCTAGGGAAGACATGCCCTTCTTGTTCGACAACAATGGGATCGAATGTAGCACGAAAGTTGAGAATACATCTATCATCGTCGAGCACTTCACCCATCTTCTTGGGTTCTCGACTCCTCTTTCCCCGCACAGGCATGATTGCATGGCATCCATCTCAAGGGTTGCTCAACCTAGAATCCCTCCAAACATGATTTCTTTGTTGGATGCTAACATTTCAGAGAATGAAATTATCGAGGTTATTGATGCTCTCCCCAATGGGAAAAGTCCAGGCCTTGATGGACTCACCAATGAGTTTTTCAATTCTTTAAGCACGTGGTGGCCACTCCGCTGCGTCTTGTGTGGCAAGAGGCTCTCTCCTTCGGTGCCCTCCCTGAGTGTCTTAATAATGGTGTCATCAAATTAATTCACAAAAGGAGAGATAAGAACAAAATTGACAACTAGGGGCCAATTACCATGCTCCAAACTGGATACAAGATAATCCCCAAAGTAATCGCCAACCCAATCTCTTATCATTGTTTAAAGTCATGGCTTTGTGAGGAGTAGAAAGGTTTTATCAAAGGTAGATCTATACTTGAAGCAATATTTGTCGATATTTGGGAAGGCCTTGCGTTTGCTGAGGGGTCTGCTCAAGATCTAGTATTCATTAGGATCGACTTCGAAAAAGCCTATGACAGATTGGAATGGGAATTTATTCTTTAATCTCTGAAAGATCTTGGATGCAGCCAAACGTTCATGAAGATGGTTTCCACTCTACTCGGGAATGCTTCAACGAGAATAAATATCAACGGTAAGCTCGTTGAACCCATACATTTAAAAAGATCTATTAGGCAAGGCTGCCCATTGGCCCCACTACTCTTCACTATCGCCTCGGATGGCCTCAATCGCCTATTTAAGCATCACTTGGATGCTGGAAATCTCAAGGATCTCTCCCTACCTCTTGGCCATGGCCAAATGATTGCTAGACGCTTTCTCGATGACATGAATGCCTTTGTTGTTAATGATAGCAACTACATTGAGGTGTTTTGGAGTTGCCTCGACACCTTTTGTATGGCATCAAGTTCAAAACTCAACCATGCTAAAACTCCTTTCAGAGCAATCCATGGGCCTCCTTCCCAACTCTTGATTGATCAGGGATGTCAAGTTATCCCTAGTGGTCAAGTCTTTCATCTCCTCGGTATTCCGATGGGCTTCAACATCTCGATGGACCAACGGTGGGACTCGATGCTATCCAAACTGGATAGCAAACTAAATCATTGGAAAGGTATGCAAGCTAACTTGGCAAGGCGTGCAATGGTTGTCAACACATTTATGCTTTCTACGACTATTTACTATATCTCGTGCTGGAGACCTAAGGAGAAAGAAGTGGCCAAAGTGGAAAGGATCTGTAGAAACTTCCTACGGACCCGGGACCCCAATAGGAGGGGGATTCCCAAAATCAAATGGGAAACTTGTATTAGCTCGAAAGACTCCGGAGGCTTGGGTATTTTGGATATCGCTGGGTTGGTTGACAAGTTGACGGCAAAGTGGTTTATCAAGGCTTGCTACAATAGAGAGTCCTCCTGGGCTAAATTGATCTTCAAAAATTCGAAAGACCTTACCTTAGTTGGTCTTCCCGGTTGGAAGGACATTGGGATCCTCACGCTTTGGTTCTCCCCCCACCCGGTGTCCCCTAAAGGCTCTAGCCTCGTGTGCTCCTTATGGAAGAGTTGGAACAAAGCCAAACAATTCATCAGAGTGAGTGATGAGTGGAAGTGGGCTGCAGGGATAAGACAAAATGACTCTATCTGGTTCCCGATTAGTGGCTTAAGGGAGGTGGAGTCTTGGAACCTCCAAACGGCTAAGCAACTTTGGAACAAGGGGTATAAACAATGGAAACAGCTCTGGAAACAAGAGACTAGCCACTGGATTAGGTTTGAAGACTTAGACCCAAGGCATATAATTTCTCTTGAAGAATGGACTCTTCTTCAAAACAGGTGTTCAGCATGGGACCTCTCAACTACCCGCCTTCTCTGTGGACATGATCTTCCTTGCCTAGAGGGCCTCAAATGGAGCAATGGTAAGAAACTATCCAGAATTCCCAACTTCAAAGAAAACGTAGATGTTCATCACACTCTTAACAAGGTGTGGTGCCTTTCTTGGACCAAACTTCGATGGGAACTTAAGTTCATGTCGATTTGGCACCCCCTTATTGAGATCAAGAAATCCGTTCTCATGTGGAAAATCTTGCATAAAGGTATCTGGTACAACGCAAGGGCCAAAAAAATTTGTGGTGTGCCTCCATGGTGCAAGGAGTGCCATCGATGCATCGAAGAACTTGTTCACCTCTTCTTCGATTTCCCCAAGTCCCGTGTTATCTGGCATCATGTAACACAGATTGTGCATCTCTTGTACCAAATCAACTGGCAACAGGCGCAGTTGGGTGAGGCGGTTGGCTGCTCTTCTAGGTTGTGGAATGCCATCATAGGCGAGACTCTTTGGAAAATTTGGAGGGAGCGATGTGCTGTCAACTTTGGCCAAACCCCAAAGGAATGGTCGATTGAGAAATCGTTGTTTCTTCTAGGTAAAAGAATCTCCCGAGACAAGGGATCTCCTCCATTTAGGCACCACTGTATTTATCTCCTCGTAGATAACAAGCTGAAACCCAAACGGGTCCCCCATGAAGGAATGATAGTTTTGTATGCCTCATTTGTAACACCCTGTAGCTTACTGAACTCGTTCCCTGCTTTGTGGGATTTGGGGGGTCCCTTGGACACTACTCCCATTCACCTGTAACTTTTTTTCATTATTTTAATTAAAGTCCGGGAGATTAGGCCATGGCCAAACTTCCTTAAAAAAAAAAAAACCGAACGCTGAAAAGAGTTACCAAAATTAAGTGGCTTTTTTATTTCATCAAAACTAAGAAGGCTTTTATTTAATCGCATTGCAGAGCAACACCAAGCCACTTATTCCGTAAAAAAGAAAGGGAATAAGATCTCTTGTACATGTATATATGCATGGATTAATCAATGCAACGTGTCTTACTTTTTCATTCATCAACAACGATATTCTTTTTTTCCTTAAAATAAAAGGAAGTTCGGCCTTGGCCTATTCTCCCGGACTTTAATTAAAATAAAGGAGAAAAGTTACAAGTGAATGGGATTAGTGCCCCTGAGACCCCCCGAATTCCACAATGCAGGGGACAAGTTCGGTAAGTTAGAGGGCATTACAAATGAGGCGGACAAATTTATCATCTCCCTCATGTGGGACCCATCTAGGTTTCAACTTGTTATTTTCAAGGAGATAAATACAGTGATGTCTAAATGGTGGAGCTCTCTTATCTCGGGAGATTCTTTTACCTAGAAGAAACAAGGATTTCTCAATCGACCATTGCTTTGGAGTTTGGCCAAAATTAATAGCACATCGCTCCCTCCAAATCTTCTAAAGAGTGTCACCCTTGATGGCATTCCACAACCTTGATGAGCATCCGACTGCCTCACCCAACAGCGCCTGTTGCCAATTGATTAAAGAAAGTCGTATAAAATAAGTGACGCTCATGTTCTTCTAAAATTTTTCCAACAAAAAGTATCTTTCATGGATGGGTTTTGCGCAAAAGCGGTTATACTTTTTTTTATTTTTTCCAAGCATTAGAAAATAATAGGTTATTACGTAGCTGAGTGTCTCATTAGGCGTATGCTATTACACTGGGATTCGTAGTGTGTCATATCAGGCTACCACATTGGTTTGTTGTACCATATTGGGTTTTCTTTTGTGTGTAAATTTCATTGGGTTCTGTGCAAAGACTATTAAGTATAGCAATGAATATTAGGCTTTTTTTTTTTAATAAAAGGAAGTTCGGCCTTAACGTAATCTCCCGAACTTTAATTAAAATAAGGAAGAAAAATTACAAGTGGATGGGACTAGTGCTCATGGGACCCCCCAAATCCCACAAAGCAGGGGAGGAGTATGTGTGATGGTTTTGTTAGGCTTATTTATGTGTGATGGTTTTGTTTTTATTCACATTAGGACTCACCGTGCTAAGCTACTAAGGAGTGTTTGAGTTTGAATTGACTATTCTGAAAAGAGGAAACCAAATTAGGTATTCTTGGACTTTGTCAACCTTTGAATACCATCATTGATGATAATTTCTTTTTCGATTATATTCTACTTATATGCTTGCATTTGGCATGTGCGTTGGCACTCCAAAACAAAAGATTTGAGATTTGAGAAGGTCTTACTGACAATTAATCGGTAATGCTTAATCCCTTTATTTTACGCAATATGTAAGAAACTTTTATTTTATGCAATATGTAAGAAACGTTTTACAAGGTGAGCTATCTCACCTTGCTACCTAGGAGTTATTACACAGATATAACAGTTTGAAGTGTGTTTTTAGTTAATGCAGTAACAATATCAAGGCTTGATGAGCTGGAAGGTTTTGGTAGCTTTCAATGATAAAAATCACAAGCGGGCACATTTACAGCCTACAACTCCTTCCACGTGGTGTAGCAGCTTCGTAAATCTTCATGTAACAAGTTTCATGTAGATCTTCATGTAACAAGTTTTTCATCAGAAATATTGTGGCAGCTTGATAGCAGAATCTACGATAGTAAGCTTACAAAGCGAACTGCTCCCAAAATATACATGCAATTTTTTTGCACTTCCTCAATTCAAATGCGTTACACGTAGCTGAATCCTCAGAAGATCTTATCAGTTTCATTACCATGTATAGAAAGAGTAAAAAGACTAGATATGGATGTGATGATGAAACTACAATACATTTCCTCGAATCTGCTTGAATTCGAACTAAATATGGAGCATTTTCTATGTAGAAATCGTTAGCACCAAGTAGTCTTCGCTGAAAATGAGTGAATGGTTTGGAACTTGAGATCCCAACTAAAACGTGGCCCTTCCAGACACCATATTCTATCAAGCGTGACATGAAAATCCACGTTCTTTGTGAATCTCAAACTTTAATAAAGAACATTTTGGTTGTGCCATCTAAGACCCTCAAGGAGAGGAAATTCATGCCCAATAATGAGGCGAATCTTTGAGACCTCACAAGCACTGAATCGGCTTTGTAACGTGTCTTATTATTCATATTGCTCTCCTACCTCCATCAATGTCCTCAAATCTAATGTATTAGCATGTTTCTTGATTCTACTTTTTTCGCAAATCAATCCTTTTGTTCTAAAACTTCCTAGATTTTTGGAGGTCCCAAGGCTCAAGATCTCTCATGCCCTTGATAAGAAACTAGACAGAATCATTTTGTCTAATATGAGCTGCCCATTTCCAATTTTCATTGATCTTAACAAACTATTTCACCTTGTTCCCACTCTTCCACAGAGAGCAAACTAAGCTCGAGGCTCTGCAAGTCCTTTGATAGGGGGAGAACAAAAGAGTGACAATATTTAGAACCTTCCACCCTAGACGGCCCCCAAGCCTAAGAGTGCTTTTCTTTCTAAAAATCAGTTTTCCCAAAGAGGCATACCTAGATCCAAGCTTTAATTATCCATTTGGTTGTTAGTTTATTGGCCATTCCTTCAATTTCTAGAATCCCTAAACCCCCTTGATCTTATTGGCTTATGAAAGTAACCCATTTAATTTTGGGGGCATCTCTTCCGTAAGGGTCTCCCATCCTTAGAAAGATTCTTCAAATCTTTTCTAATTTGACAATATTTTGGTCCTTGAGTCTCAAGCAAGAGAGAAAGTAAATCATCAAAGTAAGAAGGAACAAGTTGACCACCGTAGCTCACCCTTCCAGGTTGATCTGTATACCATTCGAGTATGCCAACTTGTTATCGAGCTTAGAAAGATCCTAGTTCCATCATTGACCCATCCACACATTCAATCCTATAATAAAGTAAGTCTATGATCTAAGGGTCTGACACGTTCAAACGGATCTGAAATCTGATACCGTTTGATCACCCCTGTTTATGAACAAAGATCTTGACTCTAGACTTACTAGGAGGTCATGTGCTCTTGTAAACAAGTGATCCACTTTGCTTAGTGGTTAAGTCTCAAAGGTGTGAAGGAGGAGGTCTTGGTTTCAATCCCCATGGGCTACATGGGAAAGTATTTTTCCTAAATAGATCTAGAGCCTTCTAGAAGCATCCACTTGATTTACCTTGAGTTAACTAGGGCATATGGTGCACATGCTGTTACATGGCGGACACATGGACGGTTAGTATCCACTTGCCCAAGAAGGCACTCCCTTGGAGAGAGCTATATATAGAGGCAGAAGGTTGGGAGGAGATTCATCTCTCTAGAATGTGGTGGTCGTAATTGTCATTCTCTTGCATTGGTATGAGAGCAAGCTTCCATGGTGACCTTAGTGGCTCATCATCTTTCTTAAGCTTTAATGTAATCCCTCTAGGATTCATCATCCTTTTCTTCCTCAAGATCTCATGAAGAACTTGATGTGGATTCAGACGCTCGCAACTGAATTAGTAGAGGCATACATTTGAATTCACCTTGGCGGTGCAAATTAGAGCTTCAAATTGTGGAGATGGCAAAAAGGAAGGCCTGTTTTTGAGTTGTTGCTAGTAGGGCTTGAACTTGCTACATCGTCATGAAGATTCCTTTCTTTTATCCACAAGGATGGGCTTGATTGTGTGATTATCCAAAAGGACGGGCTTGATTGTGTACTATAGGCTTCCAGACATTGTAGATCACAAACAAAAAAGGTGATACTATTAGGTGGAGGCAGATGAGGATCAAACCTGTAATTTGGTTCAAAGCTAGCTACCCTCTATTATCTTGGTGTGTCGAGTAGGAGTCGAAAGATAACAAAAGGAATTAAGAATGTGCATTTGTGTCAGCCTATTCCCCAACCACTATAGTATAGGGATTTTTTGGTGATGTATCAAGATTTTGATCCTTCACATCTCTATCAAACCTGTACCTGTGAGGGTTCGTTCGTGTGAGTATAGAGAGTTGTATGGTCTTATTTCCAAGCTTAAAAATGATTTATCAAGAGATGCCAATCAAGAATGGAACCTGGAACCTCTAGATTCGGACACCTATTCCCCAACCACTATAGTATAGGGATTTTTTGGTGATGTATCAAGATTTTGATCCTTCACATCTCTATCAAACCTGTACCTGAGATATCAATTTTTGAATTCTTTTGAATTCTCCCTATTATTTGCATCGCAACCTGAATCCGAGTAAAGCAAGGAGGTTGTAATTATGGTTTTCATTTTGATCATCAAAGGAAGGCATCCTCTTTACTTCAAATCAAGACATCTCGGAGCAGCATGAGTCAAAGAGCTTCTATCGAGCCGTATTACATCATCATCTCCATCGTACATCCATGGAGGAGTTGTGTGTTTCATACAAAGGCCATGTAGTCAAAGGACATGCACCTGTGGTGGAAGTTGCAGGTAGTTATTGTACTTATCTTTACCTGATGTTACTATGGTAAAAGAATCTATTAAATACATATATGGCTACTGCTTAATTAGGAAATCCTCATGCCTCAAAGGATGCCAATGGCTCTTCTTTTGGACAAAGGAGGGATGTAGCTTGATATAGAGATAAGTATTTTCCAAGTTAAGTTTTCATTTCAATATTTGTTGTTCTCCATGCTTTCATGTAGGATGCATTTTATTATCGTTGAAGTATGGTAGAAATGTTCATTTCTGATAATATTGATGCAAATTAATGAAATCTAAATGGGACAGAATAAAGATATTGAAATATTTAGCATAGGCATGCACCCATGTCTCACCACATGGGAATGAAAGAATGTTGATGTATTTCTCCTTTTAAAAGACTGTTTCCTATACCTTAACTTTCTCCTTGCTTGAAAAAGGTGTGCACTCAAGTTTGTGCACATGTTTATATCTTTTTGAAAGGTGGAAAGAAGATTGTTTGTGCATTGATGCTTGGATGCTTGCACAACAAGCTCAAGACTTGCTTGATTTAAGTTTGGTGCATGAAAAGGAAAAAAAAAAACGTCGAAACACATGAATGCACTCACATGTATTTGCATGCAAGTCCATACATTGGCATATGATGAAGCATGTTTTTTGTTGATTTTTTGCTAAGTAGTCAAAGAAATGTACTTTCATAATCATTACTTACTTTTTCTAACTCAAGCTAGATAGTTAGGGAAAATGGCAAACTATTTAGTTGCAAAGCTCTTAACTGCTATGCAACTCAAGTAGCTAGTTCACTTTCTCCCGAAAGTGATACTTGGGTTATCACATTTTAAGGATCTTGCTTAGGAAAAGTAGGCCCAATGAAAGTCGTGTTCAAATTTTCTTGCTCATCTGAATGGCCAGAAAAAAGGGCTACTTCCAAATTTTCCTTGATGACTCTAAGTCTAGGAAAAACTTACAGAGTCCTAAAGACAAACTTGGATGTAAAAAGTTCATGCCTCCAAGTAGCATGATTTGGAATGCTTTTATTTGATTCTATCCCAAGCCATGATAACCATCAAATAAAATCAAATAGAACGTAAACTAATTGAACTTTTAATGTTCAAAACATGGTTGAGATGTTCCAAATTTGTAAAAGCCATAGAGTTTATGAAGTTCTCACTTTGAAGTCATCCTAAGGAGTGATGAAAATCAAAGAAGTGATTAAAACTTAGCATTAATTGAACTTTAACATTCAATAGATGGATGCTAGCCTCCATGACTACATCGTTGGTAATGATGAAAGTCTTTTGAAAATGGAGAAACTTAAAAAAAAAAGCTCTTTCGAGAATTAGAAAATTATTTTTGGTTTCGTTTAAGCTAATCATGGCTTGAGAAACCTATGTCAAAGTGACCGTTTAGGAATTAGGATAATTCCTAAAAGATAAGCCATTAAAAGAATAGTCTGGTTGACTATTTCATTGGTTCAAGAGGCATATCTTTTGGACAAGAAATAAAGCTTTAAGTCTTGGTCTTGTCAAAAGGTCAAGAATGTGAAGAGAGATGGTGGATGCAATCCAAAGATGAGTAGGTGCCGCTACAACCAGCTTCACACCAGCCAACTGAGACTTCAGAGTTGATTAGTAGACCCTTTGAGCTTCCTAAATCCACCAAAATATCAGCCAAGTACTTTGGAACATGTATCCCAAAAGTTTAAGTCAAGACCGACAAGTTGCGAAATGACTAGCTCCCAAAACTTGCTATTTTTGGACATACACCTGCTGGAAAAAATGAACAGTGCTCTCAACCTGGAAGGAATTAGAAAAATTCCTTTTGGGCATAGCAAATAGACTTAGCAAGCTTCCTATTCCAAGTTAAAACACTTCAAATGATGGACTGAGCACTGAGAACAAGTTTCATCAAGTTCTGGAACATTCCCACAATTCTCGGGGCTCTGCAGAGATAGACCAGTAAGCAGTAAAATGCAGATATCTCCAAAAGTATAAATCCAATGACCTTGAAAATTTATAGGTAGAAACTAGACAGTGAGATCTATCCAACTCACTTTAAAACACTGAAAAAGGTTCAGTAAAACTCGAGATATGACCTTATGAAGTTACTGCTCTGAGTGAGTATAGCAGAGAACAAAACAGAGAGGTAGATGATAATAAATGTATAGATTCACATATGATTACAACCACATTGGCAATGAATCTTTGCACAATGGGAGTAGAATGATAGAGCTATGGAGTAAGCTCTTCAATCTCTACAAAATGACATCAAGTGGTCACGTACAAGGCTTGCTAATCGCCTCTTCCTTCTTGCTCCTTTTATAGCTATTCTTGGAGGGAGTTTTGAATTCGAATTCGAATGGCTCCACCTAAAAGTGATCCCCAAAGTTAGGAGAGATTCCCTCAGCTCAAAAATTCGTGATTTGGTAGTTGGAGCCACGAATTTGCTTTTACATCATGGATGAGGTAAGCCATCCTTTTACTTTTTTCTTTTTCCATTTACAAGAGATAAAATGTACTCTTTTACAAGAGGTGTTCACATGACTACTCATGTGACTTACAAATGAGGATAATATCAAGCATATCAAGCATGTAGGCTTGGGCAAAATGCACCAACAGCTCCCCCTCAAGCCTAACATGCTTGGCCTCCAAATAAGTCTTCAATTGTCCTCGATTTCCTGCAAACCAATCATCAACTTGAATCTACTTAATTTCGTACCATCAAGAGCTTTCGTCAACATGTCTGCACATTGCATATCTGTAGAGACATAGGATAGTTGAATATCCTTGCTCAATAGCTTCTCCCTTACATAATGGTAGTGGACTTCAATATGCTTGGTTCTAGCATGGTATACCGGATTAGCTGCTAGATGTAGTGAGCTTGTGTTGTCACCAAAAATGTGAGGTGTTGAAGAATGAAGTCCAAGATCTGTGTACAAAGATTTTAACCACATGATTTCTTGAGTTGCATTAGCCAAACCTCTATATTCTGCTTCAGTAGAAGATAATGCCACGGTTGGTTGCTTCTTCGATGACCAAGAAATGATTTTTGAACCTGCAAATGATATATACCCTGATGTGCTTCTTCTATCATCTTTAGATCCGGCCCAATCTGCATTTGAGTAGACCTTTAGCTCAATATCTGAAGTATATGAATAAAACAAACCTTCATTCATGGTCCCCTTTAGGTACTTGAGGACTCGCTTGGCCGCTTCCATATGTGGTCTTCTCGGCTTATGCATAAACTGACTCAATATGCTAACACTATAGCATATATCCACCCTTGTGAGTGTTGCATAGTTCAAACTTCCAACCAAGCTTTGATAGCTTGTGATGTCTTCAATTGGCTCTCCTTCATAAGCACTAAGCTTATGATTTGCTCCATAGGTGTACCTGCACACTTGGTATTTTCCATCTTGAACTTGACGAGCATGTCATGGACATACTTCCTTTGTGTGATGTATATACCTGAATCTGTGTAGATCAACTCCAATCCAAGAAAATAAGTGAGTGGTCCGAGGTCACTTATTTTGAACTCCTCCTTCATTTGACTCTTTACCTGTTTGATTCCTTCAAGATCATTGCCTGTGATAATAATATCATCAACATACACACATAAATAGATCACTTCAGATCCATTCCTCTTTATGAACAAAGAGGTATCCGCCTTGCTAGCTTTGAATCCTTGGTCCTGCAAATAAGTAACCAATCTGAAATTCCAAGCTCTTGGAGCTTGCTTCAATCCATACAAAGCTTTCTTTAGTTTGCATACATATTTAGGATGATGTGCATCCTCATATCCAGGAGGTTGTGCCATATACACTTCCTCAGAAATCCATCCATTCAAGAAGGCATTCTTTACATCAAGTTGATAAAGATTCCAATTTCTAGATGCAGCAAGACTTATGAGAACCCTAATTGTAGGCATTTTTGCAACAGGAGAGAAAGTCTCCTCATAATCAATACCATGGGTTTGAGCAAACCCTTTAGCAACTAACCTTGCTTTGTGTCTATTTATACTTCCATCTGGATTCCTCTTGATTTTGTATATCCATCGAGATCCGATTATCTTCATAGATGGCTTGTTAGGTACAAGCTCCCAAGTGTCATTCTCCTTCAAGGCTTCCATTTCTTCATCCATTGCATCTCTCCAAGCTTTCTTGCTTTGTGCTTCTTCGAATGTGGTAGGTTCTTCATTGGTTGAATCCTTTGCAATGTAGATTGAGTGCTTGGTGACCAAAGAAGTATCATAACCAAACCTCTCTGGTTTCTTCTTCTCCCTCGAAGACCTTCTAAGTGGTTGATGTGAGCTCTCGGGTCCATATGTAGCATCCTGCATCTTTGCTTTACCTTTGTTCTTCCATAGCTTTAGTCTTTCCAAGTCTTCTAGGTCAATCTCCGAATCACTTTCTTCAATCTGCTTTGGCTCCTTTGGTTGAAGTGATGGAAAATCTTCATCCAAGTCATATGGCAGCTTCACTTTCCTGTCATCATCAAACCATGATTTGTTTTCATCAAAAATTACATCTCTACTCACAGAAAATCCTTTATTGGTTGGATTGTACAATCTATATCCTTTTTGGTTTTGATCATAACCAATGAATACACACTTCTCTGCCTTGGGATCCAATTTCCCTCTTACTTGAGAAGGAATGTGAGCATAGGCTAAGCATCCAAAGATTTTACAATGCTCTAGACTAGGTCTTCTTCCATTCCACACTTCATATGGAGTGGTTCCATCTAGTGACTTAGATGGAAGTCTATTTATGAGATATGTGGCTGTCGACACAGCCTCTGCCCATAGGTAGTTCGGCAATCCCTTTTCGTTGAGCATGGACCTTGCAGCTTCGACGATAGCTCTATTCCTCCTCTCTGCTACACCATTGAGTTCAGGTGTATACCTTGTAGTGACTTCCCTTTTAATGCCTCTTTCATGCAAGAAGGCATCAAATTCAAAAGAGAAGTATTCTCCTCCACCATCTGATCTGAGTCTTTTCAAAGTCCTACCTGTTTGATTTTCAACAAGAGCAATATACTTCTTAAAGCAATTAAACACTTCATCCTTGTGCTTCATGAAAAACAGAATGGTCCACCTGCTACAATCATCTATGAAAGACACATAATATCTTGAGCCTGATATAGATGGCTCCTTACTTGGACCCCACACATCCGTGTGCACTAGATCCAAAGGATTTTGATACATATATCCTTTCTTATTGAAAGGTTGTCTATGAGCCTTGCCGAGTTGACAAGCTTCACACTTATAAATCATGTGTTGCCTTGTGATATTAGGCAAACCAAGTACACTTTGGTCCCTGCAAATCTGTTTGAGTGTCCTCTCACCAATGTGAGCAAGCCTTTTGTGCCATATCTCCAACTCTGTTAGAGTTTGAGATCCATAGCTAAACAAAGCTATGTTCTTTGTATCTTCCACTTCAAAAGTGAAAAGCCTTCCTGTCTTTTCTCCTTTGGCAATCCTTCGAAAGCCTTGCCTTGGGTCTTCAACATATGCTCCAAATCGATTGAATCTAACCTGCAATCCTTTTTCAACAATCTGTCCAACACTTATTAAATTTTTGGTAATTGTAGGGACATACAAGACTTTGCTTAAGAGGTTCATATTCCCATCTGATGTCTTCACATTACCTATCTTCTCCACTGAGTGCTTTGTGTCATCTCCTGTCTGCACTTCATGCTTGTTATGAGGATCTTCCAAATCAGAAAGTAAAGCCACATTTCCTGCTACATGGTTCGAGCATCCCGAATCAATGTAAAATATGTGATCATCATCCTTACCCTTCTTTGTTGATAGATTCATAATCAATAATGAATCTTCTTGACTTTGGTCCTCTGCATAGTTATTGTAATCTCTTCTTCCTCTATGGCCACTTTGATAGTTGTTGTTGTTGTTGTAATTGTTGTTGTAGTAGTTGTTGTTGTTGTAGCCTCCATTGTACCTACCTCTATTTGATCCATAGCCACCTCTATTGAATCCTCTTCCTCTTGAATTCCTTGGATTCCTGAAACATTCTTCAGTAGTATGGTTAGATAAGCCACATATGTTGCAAGGTTGAGATGATTGGAATCTCCCCCTGCCTTGCTTTCCACCTCTGCCTCTTCCTCTAGCTCTTCCTCTACCTGCAAAGTTTGCTTGGAAAGAGCTTCCTTCATCTTCATTCTTCCTATTCTTTGACTTGTCCTTGACCTTAGCTTTATCAGAATATAAGGCAGAAGTTTGATTACCTCTTGAGGACTCACCACCTTTGCTAATCTTTGCTTCATGAGTGAAGAGTTGGCCCATGAGTGTGTTGAGGTCGGGTACATGCATATCCATGTATAAATCCATGGCTGTTGTGAATGACTCCCACTTGTCGTCTGCTTTGATTCCATTCATGATTTGTCTTATGATTTGCTCCTCTTCAATTACCTCTCCAATGCTTCCAAGTTGGTCGGAAATCTCCTTCATCTTTGTGACATAATCAGTCACATTTTGCTTCGGGCTTTTCTTCATTGTTGTGAACTCCATCCACAATTGGTTCTTCCTTGCTCGAGTGTTGGAAGAGAAGAAAGAAGCAAGTGCATTCCAGGTTTCTCTTAATGTCTTGCATCCCTTGACATGAGGTAAAAGAAAATCAGAGATTGAGTTTAGAATATAAGACCTTGCAAGTGCATCCTTCGAACACCAATTCGAAAGTCCTTCCACTTCTTCATGTGATGGTTGCCCTTTGTTCCTCATGGTTGGCATTGCTTCATCTCCGGATATGAATCCATATAGATTCCTTCCTTGAAGGTAAGCCTCCATCCTTAGAGACCATGCCGGGTAGTTGTTTCGATCCAATTTGTCAATTGTTGATGGAAATCCATCTCCCATGTTGCTTGACTATGCTCTGATACCACTGTGAAGAGAGATGGTGGATGCAATCCAAAAATGAGTAGGTGCCGCTACAACCAGCTTCACACCAGCCAACTGAGACTTCAGAGTTGATTAGTAGACCCTTTGAGCTTCCTAAATCCACCAAAATATCAGCCAAGTACTTTGGAACATGTATCCCAAAAGTTTAAGTCAAGACCGACAAGTTGCGAAATGACTAGCTCCCAAAACTTGCTATTTTTGGACATACACCTGCTGGAAAAAATGAACAGTGCTCTCAACCTGGAAGGAATTAGAAAAATTCCTTTTGGGCATAGCAAATAGACTTAGCAAGCTTCCTATTCCAAGTTAAAACACTTCAAATGATGGACTGAGCACTGAGAACAAGTTTCATCAAGTTCTGGAACATTCCCACAATTCTCGGGGCTCTGCAGAGATAGACCAGTAAGCAGTAAAATGCAGATATCTCCAAAAGTATAAATCCAATGACCTTGAAAATTTATAGGTAGAAACTAGACAGTGAGAGCTATCCAACGCACTTTAAAAAACTGAAAAAGGTTCAGTAAAACTCGAGATATGACCTTCTGAAGTTACTGCTCTGAGTGAGTATAGCAGAGAACAAAACAGAGAGGTAGATGATAATAAATGTATAGATTCACATATGATTACAACCACATTGGCAATGAATCTTTGCACAATGGGAGTAGAATGATAGAGCTATGGAGTAAGCTCTTCAATCTCTACAAAATGACATCAAGTGGTCACGTACAAGGCTTGCTAATCGCCTCTTCCTTCTTGCTCCTTTTATAGCTATTCTTGGAGGGAGTTTTGAATTCGAATTCGAATGGCTCCACCTAAAAGTGATCCCCAAAGTTAGGAGAGATTCCCTCAGCTCAAAAATTCGTGATTTTGGTAGTTGGAGCCACGAATTTGCTTTTACATCATGGATGAGGTAAGCCATCCTTTTACTTTTTTCTTTTTCCATTTACAAGAGATAAAATGTACTCTTTTACAAGAGGTGTTCACATGACTACTCATGTGACTTACAAATGAGGATAATATCAAGCATATCAAGCATGTAGGCTTGGGCAAAATGCACCAACAAAGAATTTCTTTTGATGATCATTATAGTAAAGCAAAAGATTCTAATATTAATCATCTGCTTAGTATTACTTGATTCCTTGGGAGAAATCTCAAGTTCTTGGAAGATTAAACTCTCTCTAGATGTGGGAATGCAATTTTTCAAGTAAGTTAGATAGCAAGTAGTTCCCAAGAATTCCCAAACCACTGATAGTGGTATTTAAGTCCAGAGATTGATATAACCTAAAGGTATATCAAAGATTATTAGCTTTGGAATCTGAGAGGCATTAGCATATGTTTAGACTTGAGTTGAGGAAAAAATCTCTAAAATCCAATGGGTAAGCAAAAAAGCTTTTGATAGTTCAAAGAAATCTTAACAATAAAGACTAAGTCTTTATTCTTGTTGCAAGGCCAACTAGATTTGATCAACCTTGGCCATGATTTTCCAAAAACTTGCGATTGAGACTACTCTAAAGGTTTCCTAAGTATTGGCAATAAAGTTCCTTTTGGAATTTTTTCACTCAGATTCCATTTATCCAATGGAAAAGTGTGAAGAGTAACCTGTTCCAAGTTTGAATTGAGTGAAAAAAATCCAAGTATGTAGTTTGCAATCATGTCAAAGGTAATTAAGTCTGTAATAGGCAAAACATAACGTTTACTTATCCTTAAAAGGATTTCTTAAAGGTGAAATCCAAAAGCATGTGCAGATGCTTAGACTTAAGCAGTACAAAGATTCCTAAAAAGTTTTTGAGGTAGCTAATTAAACACTACAACATATGAGGGGCATACCGATGCTACCTATATCGACGGTCACTCCTAGCATCGGTACAAATGTTGGAAAAGCCCACTTAATCATACCGACGGTCAAGTGCCGTCAATACAACCGTTTAAAATGGATCGTTGGGATGTCTCGTGACCGTCGGTATAGGCATTGATATATGCGTCACCATGAGCATCAGTATAAGCATCGATAGTTTTCAATAAATTACTGAGATCCATACTGGCGCCCATACCGACACATATACCGAGGCCATGTTTTAAACATATCGAGAACCTGAGAACAAAACTCAACATTTTGTGCATGTTTTACACTTAGCATTGCTTGTTTTTATCGAACTTGTGCATGTGAACCAAATTGTGACCTGCATACTCTTGTGAACACACACAAATCTCTCTCTCTCTCTCTCTCTACACAAACACACTCTTTCTCTTTAGATGTCACATCTTGGTAAGTTGTGTGCGTACTCTTAACCTTTGTCTCTCTCTATGCTTTATGTTTTATAATGTTTCTTCTCTTTGATTTTACGGAAGTTTTTTGGCATCGATTCTTTGGAATTCAATGATAGATGACATACATTATTCTTTGATGACAACCATCCCAAAGAGGGACATACCTCTAAGTGTTTGTTTTATTGTCTATTGATAAAGAGAGAGAGAGAGAGAGAGAGAGAGAGAGAGAGAGAGAGAGAGAGAGAGAGAGAGATAAAGAGAGAAAGAGAAAAAATAAAGAGAGATGAAAGAGAGAAAAATAGAGAGAGAGAGATGAAGAGAGATGAAAAAGAGAAAGATAGAGAGAGAGAGAGACAAAGAGAGAGAGATAAGGAGAGAGAGATACAGAAATACGTACACACACATATATATACATGCATATACACACACACATACACACATGCATACACATACATATGCATGCATACATACACACATATACACACATGCATGCATACATACACACACATGTACACACATGCATACATACACACACACATGTACACACATGCATACATACACACACATGTACACACATGCATACATACACACATATACACACATGCATGCATATATACACACACATGCATGCATACATACACACACATGCATGCATACACACACATACACATATACACACATGCATACATACACACACCCATACATACACACACACATGTACATACACATGTAGATACACACACATGTACATACACAAACCCATACACATACACACACCTCTACATACACACACATGTACATACACACACCCATACACATACACACACATGCATGCATACACACACCCATACATACACACACACACACATGTACACACATGCATACATACACACACAAATATACACACATGCATACATACACACACATATACACACACATACATACACACACATACACATATAAACACATGCATACATACACACACACATACAAACACACACACATGTACACACATGCATACATACACACACATGTACACACATGCATACATACACACATATACACACATAGATACGCTTGCATGCATAAATACACACACATTTACACACATGCATGCATACACACACACATACATACACACACATGTACACACATGCATACATACACACATATATACACACATGCATACATACACACACATATACACACACATACATACACACACATATCCACACATGCATAGATACACACACATAAACATACATGCATGCATGCAAACACACGCATACATGTACACACATGCATACATACATACACATATACACACATGCATACATAAAACACATATACACACACATATACACACATGCATACATACACACACATACACATATACAGACCTGAATACATACACACATGCACACATATACGATTTCAGTATAGATAAATGAATATAAAAAAAGGTAATGTTTTAACTAAATTATATAATTAAATATATAAAATTAGGATTTTAAGGTTTTTTTTTTTACATCAAATATATAAAAATAGGATTAGGATTTTTAGGCTATTTACACATGCATACACACATATACATACACATATACTCATATACATATATATATATATATATATATATATATATATATATATATATATATATATATATATATATATATATACACATACATATATACATACATTGGGCTTTAGGGTTTTTACACATGCATAACATATATATACACACACACATACACATATAATACATATATACATGTATATACACATGCATACACAAATATACATATTTTAGGTCTAGATCTTTAGGATTAGGGTTTTAGGGTTTCAACACACATATAATTCAATTAAATTTATATAAGGAAAAATAAAGAAAAGAATATATATATATATATATATATATATATATATATATATATATATATATATATATATATATATAAAATATATATATATATATATATATATATGTATATATATATATGTATATATATAGGATAATTGTATAGACAAATAAATATGAAAAGAGGTAGTGTTTTAAATAAATAAATTCAATAAATGTAATTAAATATATAAAAATAGGGTTTTAAGGTTTTTTATCAAAGTAAATATATATACACATACACATACACATACACATATATATATACACACATACACAAATATACATATTTTAGGTCTAGATCTTTAGGATTAGGGTTTTAAGATTTTCACATATATATAATTCAATTAAATGTATATAAAGAAAAAAATTAGAAACACTCTGACTATATAACTATAAATATATATATAGCAAAGCGAAGAGGGGCCAAGGGACATCTCTGCTTGATAGAACGTTTTAATCAAATAGCTTGGGAAAGCTAGCAATTGATGTTTATCTATATTGACACATTTTCTAGCAGTGTTGGGATCATTGTTGGAGTTAGATGTCTGCGGAAACAGACGAACAACACAAGGAAGAAGAAGAAGCTTGGAGCACAACACACAATATTGAATGTATTACCACTAGACTATACAAAGATAAGTAGCCCATTAGGGCAATAGGTGTATATACAACCCGGGGAAAAAACCTCCTAAAGAGGGAAAAAAGTGCCCCAGCGGTCCTAAAGTGTTCACACACATCACTACCTAAATATATCAACAAATCCCCCCCCTAGGAGTGATGCGGTGAACAAGTATGTGGCACTCATGTATAAGGAAGTCCCAAGCTATGTGGAAATCACTCCACAAAAGGAAGTAAGCCCAAAGCTTTGTGGAAAGCTTCAAACTTCTCCCTAGGCAGAGCCTTCCTGAAAAGGTCTGCAATGTTCTCGTGCGTCGGCACATATGCCAAGCTGATCTTCCCATCAGAGAACCTCTTCCTAACATAATGATAATGCACCTCAATGTGCTTAGTGCGAGCATGGAGCAAAGGGTTCCTTGCAGAGACTAGATGCAGCCATATCATAGCAATCTGATGCAAAAGAGGCACTATGTGTGCGTCATCGAGAACGATATGACAGAGGTGCTTATAATTTGCTATCATGCAAATTCTGCACCAACCATTTTGGCATAATTTTTGCCTCCTCAATGTCAGTCTCTCATCAACAGGTGCACCATGTAAATCTACATTAGAAATGGGATGACCTGCATCATCACATGAAACTTGCAAAGGCTGCAAATTTGCCTCATTAGGACCAGCACTAGACTGTCCACCTATAAAAAGAGGCAGCAAAGTATCATACTAGTCTTTGGAGCTAGCAGATGTCTCCTTCCTACATGTAAGCAATGGCTGAATAGCATCTTCCACAAAAACAACATCACCGCTAACCAGAATGCGTTTAGTCTATGAATGATACAAAGGATAGCCTGTACTTTGAGAACTATACCCAACAAAAATAAATCTTACTGCTTTATCATCCAATTGTCTGCGATGTTCTTCAGGCACTAATGCATATGTCAAACAACCAAAAACACGCATATGAGCAACATATTCGTTGCAATCATGCCAAGCCTCATATGGAGTGATAGAATGTAGTGCTTTAGTGGGACCTATTCTTTTGTTCAGCAACTCCATTCTGTTGAGGTGTATACGACACTGTACACTGGTGTTTTATCCCATGTTCAATCAGAAACTCATTAAAATCAAAAGACATATATTCCCCCCTTGATCAAAACGGAGGGTGCCCATTTTACATGATGATAGATTTTTAGCCAAAACATAAAATTGTTTAAAGCACATGGACACTTCGGACTGTGCCTTCAATCGATATACCCATGCATACCTGGAAAAATCATCAATGAAAGTCTCGAAGTAGAGATGATTTCCAAAAGGTGTCTGCATATGACCACAGACATCACTATGTACAAGCTGCAATTTCTGAGTAGCCCGAAATGAACCATCTTTTGGAAAGGAGGAACGTTGCATTTTGCCCAAAATACAGCCTTCACAAACATGTTTTCTGGGTGCCTCAAGTTTGGGCAAAGAGGACACCATTTCAGATTTCTATAGGCGTAGCAAACTAGCGAAATTCTGATGATCGAAGCGTGCATGCCAAAGCTTTGCGTCTGACATAGCCTAAGAATCATGTACTACACATGCCAAATCATTTAGAGATCCTTCATGGTCTATGAGATTATACAGCCCACGACATAAAATGCCAAAAGAAATAATCACGTCACCGTTTGACAGATCATGAACTGTACATCTGTCATCAACAAATTTCACAACCAAGCCAATCTTGGCTAATGTGGAAATTGATAACAGATTTTTCTTGATCCGTAGCACAAACAAAATATCTAACAAAGTGAAAGAACTACCATCAACAGTAGTCCAAATGATCTTACCAAGTCCCATAATAGCATAAGAGGAGTTTTTGGTGCATGTAACAATATTCCCTGTAGGGGTAGGCTCGAGTGAAGAGAAGAAACTACACTGCGAGGTAATATGTTTGGTCGCCCCATTGTAAAAGTACCAAACATCTGAGTCTACTGCAGACATGCACTGCTCATGAGAAGATAAGTCAAAACTACAAACAGTAGTAAATGCCCATTCTTCTTCTTGCATAAGATTAGCAGACTCTGTTTTTGGTGTAGAGGCTTTTGCAACAACCATTCTAGCCTCTTTCTTCCTTGCCTCTTTAGGAGCCAGTTTTGGATAGTTCTTTATGATATGATCGTTTCCTTTACAGTACTTGCAAAACAATTTTTGCTTTTCTTATTTCTTTCCATCTTTGTCTTCGCTCTTCAATTGTGGAGAATTAGCAGATTTCTGCTTACTAGTTGAAGAGCTCCATTTTCCTTTGCCCTTCTGACTAGCCAGGAAAGCTTGATCTGCAACATGCTTTATGGATATGTTCTGCCTCGATTGATCTTCCTGCAAGAGAACAATGACTAACTCCTCAAATGACAAAGCATTTGGATTGCCTTTCATCATGAATCGAAGAGTAAAAGCAAAACTCTACTATGAATCAGGAAGACCATTCAGAACCGTCTGCACAAGTAAGCTATCTGGTATAACCTCATCAGTAGAAATCAACTCTTTGATCTTTGTTAGAAAACTGTCCATAGAATCACCTTCATTCATGTGCTCACTCTCCAACTATTTTTGGAGGCACGCAACACGAGGATCATTCCTAGCTCGGTACAATGTGGTAAGTGTATCCCAAGCATCCTTCGCTATTCTGCAAGAGCGAATGTGAGGAATAATGGCATGTTTGATAGACAAAGCTATTAGTGCATGTGCCTAAGCATTCTTGCCATCCCAACGAATTTTCTCTGCATTGGATGCAGCAAAAACTATAGCACAAACAAGAATATGCAGAATATCATCATCCTCCATACCTTCTGCATCAGCTTTAGTACCTGCAGTTGTAATAGTTGCAAGTGTGATAGGACCTTTTTCAACACCCTGCACAATGTTCCACATTCCTTTTGCAACCAATACATGTCACATCATATAAGCCCACAATGGGTAGTTGGTACCATCCAACTTATCCTCAACATCCAACATACAAAATACATCAGTGCTTTCAGCCATGGCCAGTGACTAAAATACCTTGATGCAGAAGATTCACTCTATCTCAAAGATTGAATGGAACTGGCCAGATAAGTTTTGCTAAACCTATAGAAGACTTCGAGATGCTTATACTTGCGAACTGAAACAGGTATATATCTGTTGGGATAGATGGATGGATGCTCCAAGAGACTGAGTAGGTACTACTAAACCTGCTTTGTAACAGCCCTCTTTTGCTTCAAAGTTGATAACTAAACCTTCTTAGCTTTCCAATGACACCATAAAATGTCCTATGTCCTTTGGAAATGATGTGTGCAATGATTGAATCAAAACAGATAACTTTGGAAGTCCCAAACTCAAGAAAACCTTCTATTTTTGTCTTGAGACCTATTGAGTATTTTGCTCAGTATGACCAGCACAGTAGGAATTGGAAAAATTCCTTTTAGGGGTATCTAATTAGCTTAGTAAGCTACCTAAAACAAGTGGAATTATGTAAAATGATAAACTATGCTAAGAGAAATCAATTTAGCAAGTTAAGCTATACCCCCGACTTTTTAAGAATGTAGCAGAAAATGACTAGAGTTCACCTCAACGCAGATTTCTCCAAAATGGCTGAATAGAATATCTTCAAAATTTGATAGAATGTAGATTACTTCAAGTTGAAATCCAACAAGCTTTGAATCACTGAATTTGGTGAAGAATTGACCGAGCTATGCCCTTGACAAGTTGACAGTCTTTTGAGTAGACTAACAGAGAACTCAGAGATGGACAATATGAATGTATGTATTAATGAACATTGATATACAACTCCATTGGCATGAATTCCATTGCCGAATGGTATAGAGAGGTGTGGGCTTGAGTGTAGACCTCACACACACACACTCAAAAATCAGTAATGCTAGGCTCGGGAGTGCTCTCTCTTGCCTGCGACTTTTCATGTCCATTTTTATAAGAGATGACTAAAAATTTGAATTCAAATTCAAACTTTTGGCTCCCTATGATCAAGCTCCTAAATGCTTGGAGATAATCTTTCAATCAAACAAATAATGTTTCCTCGAATCATTTTGGTAGGTGATTACAAGACATTCCAAGTCAATTTGACTTTTACAATGAGGTAAAGTGGTAATTAACCATTAGCATATGTTCCTATGCTTCTTCATGTGTGTATGGACTTCAATGCATCCTTTGAGCCAAATGTGTAGGCTTGCAATTTACACCAAGAGCTCCCCCTCAAGCCAAACATTTTGGCTTAAGTCTTCATCTTCAATCTTCAAGTATATCCTGCAATCCAATCACGGATTTGAACCTGCAAAGTTTTGTTCCATCCAAAGCTTTAGTCAACAAATCTGCACATTGCATGTTGGTTGATACATAGGTAAGTTGAATGTCCTTGCTTATCAATTTCTCTCTCACATAATGGTAATGGACCTCTATGTGTTTGGTCCTAGCATGGTAAATAGGATTAGCTGCAAGGTGAAGAGAACCTGTATTATCTCCAAAGATAAGTGGTGACCTAGTATATAAACCCAATTCTGTATACAAAAGCTTAATCCAAATTGCTTCTTGTGTGGCATTAGCTAGTCCTCTATACTCTGCCTCTATGGAAGACAAAGCAACAGTAGGTTGCTTCTTTGAAGACCATGAAATTGGTTTGTCACCTGCAAAAGAAATATATCCATAAGTGCTCCTCCTACCATCCTTGCATCCTGCCCAATCTGCATCTGAATAAATTTTAATATCAATATCTGAAGTTTAAGGGAAATACAAACCATGGTTCTGTGTACCCTTGAGATACTTCAAGATTCTCTTGGCAGCCTCTAAGTGAGGTATCCTTGGCTTGTGCATAAATTGACTTAGCACACTAACTCCATATGCAATATCTATCCTTGTTAAGGTAGCATAGTTCAAGCTACCCACCATACTTTGATAACCTGTAATGTCCTTGACTTCATCACCTTCATGGGCACTTAGCTTTAGGTTTACCTCCATTGGAGTGCTACTTTAGCATCCTGCAAGTGAAACTTCTTCAACATATCTTGTACATATTTTTTCTGAGTGATATATATCCCTGAATTAGTGTAGACTAATTCAAGTCCCAAAAAATACTTCAATAGACCAAGATCATTGATCTTGAACTCCTTCATCATTTGACTTTTGATATATCTGATTCCATTGACATCATTACCTGTAATGCTGATGTCATCAACATAAACACAAAGGTATATTACCTCTGAATTACTTCTCTTAATGAACAGAGAAGTATCTGCCTTGCTCATGATAAATCCTTGATCTTGGAGGTATGTAGTTAACCTGTAATTCCATGCCCTAGGTGCCTGCTTCAATCCATATAAAGCCTTTGTTAATTTGCAAACATATGTTACCTTCTTGGGGTCCTCATAGCCAAGAGGTTGTGACATATATGCCTCCTCTGAAATCCATCCATTCAAGAAAGCATTCTTGACATCCAATTGGTACATATTCCAATTTTTTGATGCAGCCACACTTACCAACACTCTGATGGTTGGCATCTTGGCCACAGGTGAGAATGTCTCCTCATAGTCAATGCCTTGGGTTTGTGCAAAACCCTTGGCTACCAATCTGGCTTTGTACCTATTGATTGTGCCATCAGAATTTCTTTTAAGCTTATAGATCCATCTCGATCCTATTACCTTCATTGAATCCTTCTTAGGTACTAACTCCCATGTGTCACTCTCTTTGAGAGCATCAATCTCCTCATCCATAGCTTCTTTCCATTCTGATTTCGTTATTGCTTCTTCATATGATCCTGGTTCTTCATTTGACAAATCTTTGGCAAGATAAACAGAATGTTTAGTAACAAGAGATGTATCATACCCATATCTGATAGGTTTCTTGCTTTCTCTTTGTGATCTTCTAAATGGTTAAGTTGAGGATTCAGGTATGTCTTGAAGCTTCTTCATCTTCATTTTGCCTTTGGACTTCCATGCTTTGAATTCTTCAAGATTGATAGTGTCTTCATCATCTAAACTTGAGGCTTCATTCTGAGTAGGTTCCTCCTTTGTAAGACTTGGAAATTCCTCTTCCAAATCATAGGGTAATTTGACTTTCCTGCATTCATTCTCATACCAAGAATCATTTTCATCAAAGACAACATCTCTGCTTACCATGAATCCTTTATTGATAGGATTATAAAACCTGTAACCTTTCTGATTTAAATCATACCCAATAAAGAGGCATTTTTCAGCCTTTGGGTCTAACTTACCTCTTATCTGAGAAGGAATGTGTACATATGCTACACGTCCAAATATTTTGCAATTGTCAAGTGAAGGTCTCTTACCATGCCATGCTTCATAGGGTGTCATGTTGTCAAGAGACTTAGATGGTAACCTGTTTATGAGGTAAGTGGCAGTAGAAACACTCTCTGCCCATAGATAGTTAGGTAACTTTTTCTCATTAAGCATAGATCTAGCTGTCTCAACAATTAACCTATTTCTTCTCTCAGCTACCCCATTCTGTTCAGGAGAATACCTTGTGGTTATCTCTCTTTTGATGCCTCTTTCCTGCAAGAAATCTTCAAATTCATTGGAGAAGTACTCACCTCCTCCATCTGACCTTAGCCTCTTCAAATTCCTTCCTGTCTGATTTTCAACTAATGCAAGATATTTCTTAAAACAATTAAATACCTCATCCTTGTGCTTCATGAAGTATAATACAGTCCATCTTCTATAATCATCAATGAAAGACACATAGTACCTTGATCCTGAGACTGAGGGGTCTTTGCTTGGTCCCCATACATCTGAGTGTACAAGCTCTAGGTAGTCTTCATGCATATATCCTTTCTTGGAGAAGGGTAACATGTGAGACTTACCAAATTGACAAGCACCACACTTGTAAATCATATGTTGCTTGGATAAATTAGGTATCCCAAGCACACATTGGTCCCTGCACATTTTTTTCAAGGTTCTTTCTCCTATGTGCCCTAACCTTTTGTGCCAAATCTCAAGCTCTGAAAGTGTTTGATCTTTATAACTGTATAGTGCAATATTCTTTGTATCTTCCAACTCAAAAGTGAAAAGTCTACCTGATTTTTGTCCTTTAGCAATCCTCTTAAACCCATGTCTTGGATCCTCCACATATGCTCTATGCTTCTTCATGTGTGTATGGACTTCAATGCATCCTTTGAGCCAAATGTGTAGGCTTGCAATTTACACCAACAATATCTTTGACACAAAATGATAAAATAGCCTGCACAAGCGCTACGATAGTGTGTTCGAAGGCCGAAACTTGCTCAGATCGCGATTTCGACATATAGAGCAAAGATGTTTTGATTTCTGAAACACCCTCAGTATGCTTACCAAATTTTGTGCGAATCTGAGATTGCAAGTGGAGTGGTGTAGACGACGGCATAGATGAAGCAGCAAGCTGCTCTGATACCAATTGTTGGAGTTAGACGTCTACGGAAGCACAGAAACATCATAAGGAAGAAGAAGAAGCTTGGAGCACAACACACAATATTGAATGTATTACCACTAGAATGTACAAAGATAAGTATCCCATTAGGGCAATAGGCGTATATACAAGGCGGGGGAAAAAACCTCCTAAAGAGGCAGAAAAGTGCCCCGATGGTCCTAGAGTGTTCACACACATCACTACCTAAATATATAAACAATCATTTTAATGAAACTTTTGACCATAGCCTAAGTCTTTTAGAAACTCGAGAATGAAGTTCCACTTGAGTCTGTCATAAGCTTTGTCGAAGTCAATCATAAGGAAGAGAATCTTGAGTAGACTCTTCACAAAAAACAACAACTTCCCAGACATCAATGATAGCCTCGAGGATGGATCTCCCCTTGATGAATCCTTTTTTATCCTCACTTATCCAATTTTATAAGTGAAAGTTTATTTGATTAGCAGTAACTTTAGCAAGTATCTTGTAACATGTTTGTAACATCATAATTGGATGCGAATTTTCAATCCTATTTTGGTTTCCTTTTTTGTGAATAATCTTGAAAATTCCTTTATTGAGACATTTAGGTAGCGCACCGAAAGAGATGGCCTCTTGCCACACCACATGTAATGGAGTGGTCGCCACATCTTTGAAGGTCATGAAAAACTTATTGCGGCTTTTGCCATTAGGAAGTGAATCAGTAACTTCAAGAATCTCATCATCCGAAGTGGTAGTTTCAATAAGAGACTTCATATTTTGTTAAACTATTTTGGTTCTAACTCTAGAGATCGCCGCCATGCAATCACGCCTATGAGGAGAAAGATGCATGAAAACCTCCAAAAGCTGGGTAAAGTGATTGAAAATCAGCAAACCATTTTCTTCATTTGTCTTACACTCAATCCCATTGATGTCTATCATGAAAGAGATTTCTTCTTTAGATTGTTTCTCAACCCCATTGGTTGTTAATTGAGGCCTTCTTTAACCTATTTATTTTCTGAATGCAAGTGCCTGATTCGCAAAATGCCGAAAGTTGAGATAGCATCATACCTCTCGCATATGGATGGATGGAATGAAGATTAAAAATGTCAAAACTTGAGATAGCATCATACCCTCTCGCATATGAAAGAATGCAACCCTCTCGCATATGGAAGAATGCAAAATGTCAAAAGTTGAGATAGCATCATAACCTCTCGCATATGGAATGAATACTTAAAATCTCATTCATACAGATAATGCATAATAGGAAGGGCCGCAGACTCGACATAGCCGTCTCCGTATCAAAAATGTATTACTCTTTCCTCTGCTGTGATTGAATTGAAAAAGGAACAGAAATGGAGTACATGAGTAGATGGGAAATATGAGCTATGATAACACTTAAAGATATTATCCATACAGAGAGCTATGGCTAGTCCTATGCAAGCCAAGTGAGAAGATACGCACAGATAGTGCGTGGAGGAGATAAGAGAATAAGAGGGATTAGATCTCTTGTACACGCATATACACAGATTAAACAATGCAGTATACCTTAATTTTTTATTTTACAAACAAAGAGATATATGCATCAAGATATGCCTTTGGGTATTAAAGAAAATTGTAAAAAATAGGTGATGCATATGGGCCTCTAAAATATTCTTAACACAACGTATCCTGATAGAGGAGTTCCTTACAAAAGCGGTTACACTTAAAAATTTAAAACTCCAGTTTGTAAGTGTCGAACACTCAATCAGAACAAAGACGTTTATAATAGTGAGAAGAATCATAAAGCACTAAAATAAAGGGACTAGTTTTATGGATTAAAGATTTTCTTATTCCATAGCGAAATGATCAGAATTTTAGAAACTTCGGAAAAAGATCATAGTAATGTTTGAAATACAAAAGGATATTTAACGAATTTGTTAACAGATTCGTAGTTAAAATGGTATGGACAACATACTCTAGTTTCCTTTGGTGAAAACAAATATCTCTTGACTAAAGGTTTCACGTAAACTGCTTTTTTGTTTCTCTTTGAAGGAGAAGTTTCCTCATGCGCTTCTAAGGAGTCCTTTCCTGGAAGAAGAACGTCACCTATCCTTAGGAAAAGCGAAAAGAACTGCAACAGCAGATCTGGTTTGAGCATCTCAAAATTTTTGTATTCTGTATCTTTATTTGTAAGGTTTTTCTTGGCTGATAATAATCGGAATTTGTTAAAACGAAAATCTATTTTCTCAAAGTCATCTCTGACATGAGGAAGTCATTAAAACGACGTGTACCATGCAATTCACTAACTTCTTCGCCCTATAAGTAAATCGGTGATATTGGTTCTCTCCGGTTGTACCATATGCTAACCAAACTGATCAAACTAAATCATTGGAAAGGTATGCAAGTTAACTTGGCAGGGCGTGCAATGGTTGTTAACACATATTTATGCTTTCTACGACAATTTACTTATCAAATAGGTGTAATGAATTCCCCTAAGTGCATCATCTAATAATGCAAAGCAAAAGCACAAACGGATGGCTAGAAACCGAAGAAAACAATCGTACAGAAGCACTATGATGAAGAACTCTAAAGTATGACTGGGTGATGCGCAATACTGATGCAGCCCAGAGGACCATCGTATCAAAAAAGAGCAGAAGAAACCAATGGAGGGAAAAAAAAAAAGAATGATCAGAAGAAATCAATGGAGTGAAAAATGAGCGGAATAAGTCAATGTGGTGAAAATTCAATGTGCGTAAGCTTTACACAAATCTGTAGCAATCAGGCAAATCAAGAAGCATAGAGAAGGGCTTATATTTTTTTTTTGAAAGGAAGTTCGATCTTGGCCTATTCTCCTGGACTTTAATTAAAATAAAGAAGAGAAGTTACACGAGAGTGGGACTACTGCCCATGGGACCCCCCAAATCCACAATGCAGGGGACAAGTTTGGTAAGCTAGAGGGCATTACAAATGAGGCGTACAAATTTATCATCTCCCTCATGCGGGACCCATTTGTGTTTTAGCTTGTTATCAATGATGAGATAAATATAGTGGTGCGTAAATGGTGGAGATCTCTTATCACAGGAGGTTCTTTTACCTAAAAGAAACAAGGATTTCTCAATCGAACATTCCTTTGGGGTTTGGCCAAAGTTGACAGCACATCGCTCCCTCCAAATCTTCCAAAGAGTCTCGCCCCTGATGGCATTCCACAGCCTTGATGAGCAGCCAACCACCTCACCCAATAGCGCCTGTTGCCAATTGATTTGGTTCCAGAGTCTCAAAAACCCTGTCACGTGATGCCAGATAACACGGGACTTGGGGCAATCGAAGAAAAGATGAACAAGGTCTTCGATGCATTGATGGCAATGCTTGCACCATGGAGGCACACCACAGATTTTGTTGGCCCTTGCATTGTACCAGATACCCTTATGTAAGATTTTCCACATGAGCACAAACTTCTTGATCTCAATAAGGGGGTGCCAAATAGACATGAACTTAAGTTCCCATTGAAGTTTGGTCCAAGAAAAGCACCACACCTTGTTTAGAGTGTGATGAACATCTAAGTTTCCTTTGAAGTTGGGAATTCTGGATAGTTTGTTACCATTGCTCCATTTGAGGCCCTCTAGGCAAGGAAGATCTTGTCCGTAGAGAAGGCGGGTAGTTGAGTGGTCCCACGCTAAACACTTGATTTGAAGAAGAGTTCATTCCTCGAGGGAAACTCTATGTCTAGGGCCTAAGTCTTCAAACCTCATCCACTGGTCAGTCTCTTGTTTCCAAAGTTGTTTCCACTGTTTGAACCCCTTGTTCCATAGCCAATTAGCCGTTTGGAGGTTCCAAGACTCCAACCCCCTTATGCCCATGATGAGGAGCCAGATAGAGTCATTTTGTCTTATCCAAGTAGCCCACTTCCACTCATCACTGATTCTCATGAATTGTTTGTCTTTGTTCCAACTCTTCCATAAGGAACACACGAGGTTAGAGCCTTTAGGGGACACCGGGTGCGGGGAGAACAATAACGTGAGGATCCCAATGTCCTTCCAATCAGGAAGACCAACTAAGGTAAGGTCTTTAAAAATCCTCAAGATCAATTTTTCCCAAGAGGACTCTCTATTGCTCCAAGCCTTGATAAACCACTTTGTGGCCAACTTGTCAGCCAACCTAGTGATATTCAAAATACCCAAGCCCCCCGAGTCTTTCGACCTAGTACAAGTTTCCCATTTGATTTTAGGAATCCCCCTCCTATTGGGGTCCCCAGTCCATAGAAGCTTCTTGAGATCCTTTCCACTTTGGCCAATTCTTTCTCCTTAGGTCTCCAACATGAGATAGAGTAAATAGTCGCAGAAAGCATAAATGCATTCACAACCATTGCATGCCCTACCAAGTTAGCTTGCATACCTTTCCAATGATTTAGTTTGCTATCCAGTTTGGATAGCATCCAGTTCCGGTCTTGGTCCATCGAGATGTTGAAGCCCATCGGAATATCGAGGAGACAGAAGACTTGACCACGAGGGATAACTTAACACCCTTGATCAATCAATAGTTGGGGTGGAGGTCCAGGCATTGTCTGAAAGCGTTTTTACCATGGTTGATTTTTGAACCTGACGCCACACAAAAGGTGTCGAGGCAACTCCAAAACACTTCAATGCAGTTGGTACCATTAAGAACAAAGGCATTCATGTCATTAGCAAAGATTCTAGCAATCATTTGGCCACGACCCAGTGGTAGGGAAAGACCCTTAAAATTTCCAGCATCCAAGTGATGCTTAAATAGGTGATTGAGGCCATCCGAGGAGATAGCGAAGAGTAGTGGAGCCTGTGGGCAGCCTTGCCTGATATATCTTTTTAAACCTATGGGTTCAGAGAGCTTATCGTTGATATTTATTCTCTTTGAAGCATTTGTGAGAAGAGTGGAAATCATCTTTATAAACTTTTGGCTGCATCCAAGATCTTTCTATGATTGAAGAATAAATTCCCATTCCAATCTATCATATGCTTTGTCGAAGTCAATCTTAATGAATACCAGATCTTTTGCAGACTCATCCGCAAATGCAAGGCCTTCAGAAATATCGACAATTGAGTGGCAACCATGTGCTTGTAGGACTTGAAAAATGCATCGGTGAGTCCATTAGGGCCCAGACTTTTTCCTTTGGGGAGAGCACCAATAACCTCGATAATTTCGTTCGCTGAAATGTTAGCATCGAGCAGAGAAATCATGTTTGGAGGGATTCTAGGTTGAGCAATCCTTGAGATGGATGCCATGTAGTCACGCCTGTGCAGGGAAAGAGGAGCTCAGACCCCAAGAAGATGGGTCAAGTGCTCGATGATGATAGATCTATTTGCAACTTCCGTGCTACATTCGATCCCATTGTTGTCGACCAAGAAGGGGATGGCTTCCCTAGCTTGTTTACTTTTAAGGGTGTTACACATCTCTTTCAAAGGTTTGTCAGCCTTCCTCGCCCACCAATCTTTGAAGAATATTTGTAGATTTCTCCTTTGAACCTCTTCCTCGAGTCTTAGTGTTCCCCTAATTTTGAGAAGCCCTTGTTGGCATTGTAGGTTACGTTTGTTCACTTCTTGTTCAAAACGTGAGAGCCTCCGATACACCGTTTTCTCCTTTTAATCCGGATATCTCTTATGGCCTTATGATTCCTAATCAAAATTTGTCTAGTCCTTTCCAGTGCGCTTCTCCAGCACTTAGCCGGTTCATTACAGTAGGCAAAGGCCTCCGCCCAAACTGTAGAAATTTCTTGGTGGATAGAGCGGAGGGAAAACCACATCTGGCAAGCTTGAAACCAAGGGGCTTTCTTAAGCGTGAAAGAAAGAGTAATCGGGTAGTGATCCGAGATAGTTAGGTCCATGTATTGGAAAATCGAAGGAATACCGCATTGGAGGATGGTGTTTTGGTCGATGTAACATCTATCAAGTCTTGCTTTCCTCAAAGAGTCCCCCCAATTGGAGGTTATACCAAGAGAACCCCTTCATGTCTTTCACCTCGACCAGGTTGAGATGGAGCTTGATTTCATCCCATATCTCTTTCTTCTGACCGTCAATAATTTTCCCCTTGTTATTCCAACAGTCCTCAGGAAATTCAACCATGTTGAATTCCCTGCAAAGCAAAACATTGTGTGAGAGGGATTCGAGGAAACTCAAAGTTTCTATTCTATCTGTCTCATCATTAGGGGCATAAATTGAGACCACAATGAACTGATTAGGGAACTCGATAGAGGCAGAAATCCAACGATGATTCCGATCTTCACAAGTCAAGGTCAATCTACCGGACCAGTAGTGACTAATACCAATTGCAGGGCCCCCCACCCCCTAGGGTGTGAAGTGGAGGGGTTGAGGCACTTGTCTTTGAACCATTGACCAAGAATCGCCGCTCTTGAGGGGTCCGACAAACCCCTGACGTTTAGCGAAGTGATTTTCATTATTGATGGTTGCCCTCTTTGAGGGGAGGGACCCGATCTTTTTTTTCTTTTGATCTTCTTTTTTCCTCCCAACTTCTTGACTTAGGATCCCACTCTTGAGGGGACTTTTCCAAGGCATGCCTGACATTGCCTTTAAGCTTTGACTTTTGTTGTAATAAGCTTGGCATGCATACCGAAAGAGTAGGGCCAAGAAAGGAGCTTTCATTATCTGGTTGTCTTCATTGCTAGTAGTGAAGCCATCCTCTTTACTGGTCGTGTAACCTTTTTGGTTGTCTTCTTTGCTGGTAGAGCATCCAATGGAATTGCCAACCGAGTCTTCTTCATAAAGGTTATCCCCTGGGAGGTCGACCTCATTAATTTCCTTTTCTAGGTTGCAGTACATGTTATTCGAAGGAGCAATGGTCGTAACATTCCTTGCTAATGATCTTCGAGGGCTAAGTTTTCGCCTATGTCTTACTTCGGTGAACACTTCTGAATCCGTCTCTGCAACACGAGTGCCCTCTTCTTCCTCCATCGGAGGGGGATGACCCCGAGTGCCAACTTGAGGGAAAGGATCAGGGGCCCTATCTGGTTTAAACTTGTTTTTATTGGTATTTTTCTTTAGGGGGCAATCTTTGATCCTATGACCTTGTTGCCCGCAATGGAAGCATGCATTGGGCAAATTCTTGTAGGTAACCTCCTGTACCTAGAACTTACCATCACTAGAGTCTACGGAGATCTTCAAAGGGAGGATCTGTTTCAAGTGTGCTTCAATGCAATTTTGAGGGTGCCATCGTGCGTTGAAAGAGTATTGTGCACCCTCGTAGATTAACCCCCCAACATCCTCTCTTGAGCCCATCGGGTGACCGATCGGTGAAACCATTTCTCAAAGAAATCCATACAAGAAATACGGCAGATTGGGGAGCTCCACCCATAGCGTGTAACGAAGAGGCTCTGACTTGTTCAGAACAAAGTCTGGGGTCCACTTAAAAAGACATAAAGTTGACCATCCCACAAGCCAAGAGCCAGCTTATAGAGCCTGAAAGTCCATCTCTTCATTCTCAAACACTAGAAGTAGGTGATTCGCCGGCAAGATTGACATTTGCACACATTCATACCACGTGGGAGCCATTCCTTGCACTGCCAAGCTCTCACATTTTTTAGAGGAGACTGAGGGCCAAATACTTGACCGATGAGACAAAATTTCATCAGTTCTTTTTGCTTTGCCACCATAGACTCCTTGCACAAAGAGACCGTCGAGGTGCAGTGTCCGAGGGGATGGATTCCACCTCAAGGGGGCACTGGGACTCGGGAGGAGCCACATTGCTTAGGACCAAAGAGGAGAAGCAGAGAATTGATTTTCTGTAATGTTTTTCAATGATGCAAATCAATGCCCGATGAACGGATGTCAATTGGGCAGAGCAGACATCAATCAAAGAAAACTCTAAATGGAAACCGATTTTCGGTGATCAACTTTCGGTCCCAATTGTATCAAAGTGCTAAACGGTGTTTTACTCCTTTATTGTAACATTATTCACTGAGTGTTTTGCACTACTATCTGTTAAATGCGGAGAAAGAAAAGCAAGGGAAAAAAGGATATATGTCGCGTTTGTTTTCTGCGTGTAACGCACACTCTACCTCTCTCTTATAATTTTTTTTTTTTCGATTAATACGTATGCCTTTTGATGCGAACAAGAAGATGATAGAGGAAAACTAACGGCCACTAGCTTCCTCGTGATTAATGTCCCTTATAAAGGACATGCGTGCATGTGGTACGCTAGGACTTGAGGCAAATTCGAGGGCACCAATGTACTCACGCATTTACATTTTTTCATCTCTAGAAGAAACATGAGAGAGAGAGCATTTGATCTCACTTATGTTTCGTTTCATCAGTTTGTTTTTTTTTTTTTAAAAAAAGGAAGTTCGGCCTTAGCCTAATCTCCCGGACTTTAATTATATAAAGAGAAAAAGTTACAAGTGAACGGGACTAGTGCCCATGGGACCCCCCGAATCCCACAACGCAGGGGAGAAGTCTAGCAAGCTACAAGGCATTACAAATGAGGTGGATAACATTATCATCACCCTCATGTGGGACCCATTTGGGTTTCAACTTGTTGTTTTCCAGGAGATAAATACAGTGATGTCTAAACGGTGGTGAACTTTTGACTCGGGAGATTCTTTTACCAAGGAGAAACAAGGATTTCTCGATCGACCATTCCTTAGGAGTTTGGTCGAAATTGACGGCACAGCGCTCTCTCCAAATCTTCCAGAGAGCCTCGCCTCTGATGGCATTCCATAGCCTCGCAGAGCATCCAATCGCCTCACCCAACATCACTTGTTGCCAGTTGATTTGACTCGTAATTCTCAAAACTCGGGACACGTGATGCCAGACAACACGGGACTTGGGGCAGTCAAAGAACAGGTGGGCTAAATCTTCGATGCACCGATGACAACGCTTGCACCATGGCGGCACACCACAGATTTTGTTAGCCCTTGCATTGGTCCAGATTCCTTTATGCAAGACCTGCCACATGAGAACGGACTTTTTGACCTCAATTAGGGGGTGCCAAAGAGACATGAATTTTAGCTCCCACCGAAGTTTGGTCCAAGCAAGGCACCATCTCTTGTTAAGGGTGTGGTGAACATCCACTTCCCCTTTGAAGTTCGGGATTCTGGACAGTTTCTTACCATTGCTCCATTTGAGGCCCTCCGAGCAAGGAGGATCCTGACCGCAGAGAAGGCGGGTAGTAGAGCGGTCCCAGGCTAAACACCTGCTTTGAAGAAGAGTCCATTCCTCAAAGGTAATGCTAAGTCTCGGATCCAAATCTTCGGACTTTAATAAAATAAAGGAGGAAAGTTACAAGTGAATGGGACTAGTGTCCATGGGATCCCCAAATCCCACAATGCACCGGACAAATTCGGTAAGCTAGAGGGCATTACAAATGAGGCAGATAAATCTATCATCTCCTTCCTGCGGGATCCATTTGGGTTTCAGCTTGTTATCTTCTAGGAGATAAATACACTGATGCCTAAACGGTGGAGATCTCTTATCCCAAGAGATTCTTTTACCTAGAAGAAACAAGGATTTCTCAATCGACCATTCCTTTGGTGTTTGGCCAAAATTGACAGCACGTCGCTCCCTCCAAATCTTCCAAAGAGTCTCACCCCTAATGGCATTCCATAGCCTCAAAGAGAAGCCAACCACCTCACCCAACAATGCTTGTTGCCAATTGATTTGGTACGTGAGTCTCAAAACCCATGTCATGTGATGCCAGATAACACGGGAATTGGGGCAATCGAAGAAAAGGTGAACCAAATCTTCGATGCATCGATGGCAACGCTTGCACCATGGTAGAACCCCACAAATTTTGTTAGCCCTTGTATTTGACTAGATGCCCTTCTGCAAGTTCTGCCACATGAGAAGATACTTTTTTATCTCAATTAAGGGGTGCCAAATATACATGAACTCTCTTTGGACCTGATCCACTGGTTGGTCTCTTGTTTCCAGTGTTGTTTCCACTGCTTGAATGAGCTATTCAATAACCGCTTAGCAATTTGGAGGTTCCAAGACTTCACCCCCTAATGCCGCAGATTGGGAACCAGATAGAGTCATTTTGTCTTATCCCAGCTACCCACTTCCACTCATCATTGATTCTGATAATTGTTTGGCCTTGTTCCAACTCTTCCATAAGGAACGCATGAGGCTAGAGCCTTGAGGGGACATCAGGTGGGGGGGGGGGGGAACAAAAGCGTGAGGATCCCTAAGTCCTTCCAACCAGGACGACCAACTATTTAGCCCAAGAGGACTCACTATTGCTCCAAGCCTTGATAGACCACTTGGCCGCCAGCTTATCAGCCAGCTCAACGATATCCAAAATGCCCAAGCCCCCGGAGTCTTTGGAGCTAATGCAAATTTCCCATTTGATTTTGGGAATCCCCCTCCTACTGGGTCCAGTCCATAAGAAGTTTGTGCAGATTCTTTCCACTTTGGCCAACTCTTTCTCCTTAGATCTCCAACACAATACACTTGAAAACGCATTTGGTACATGTTCTCATATAAATGACTGCCTAAAAAATAAGTAAACTATCTACTGTTTTGTCCCAGTACTTTCTAACTCTCTGAGTTTTGTCCACATTTTATAGGCTGATTGATTAAGCATTAGCCTTTTAAGGTGGAGGTCTTGTGATCTATCTTTCGGCTTGACATGTAAGGGCTTTCGCCTATCCAAACGAATTATAACCAGTTGTGGCCTTGTCTAACTTTTACTTTGTGAGATATGGAAGGTCTCATGCATACTATGCTCATTCGTATGTACAATTATTACTTTTTTTTTAAGTTTGGCGGAGTAGATGGTTGTTGAACATGTATTAAAAAAAAACACTCTCTTAATTTTTAATAACTTTTAAAAGAATTGAGCAATACAATGATTGGGAATTGTTTGGTTTCTTAGTGGATCATTTGTTTGATGTGGAGCACTGTCTTGATTCTGGGAAAAATACATGTTTAGCTCATGTTCCAACAAATTGGTTCCTTAAGATATCATTTTGCCTTAGGCACACGTTTTGTGTTTCTCCAAAAGACCAATCACGTCCGAAGAGATTGACCAGCTCTGAACACGTTTTGCATCTATAGAACCAGATCTTAGCCAAATTAATGCGGCATCGAAGGTTCCAACCAGTTTTCTCGAAGCCTGGTTTGTTTTTCTGTTAAATTTTTTTACCCAGTCAAAATTCAAATTCGTATTTCTTTAGAAGAAAAACGAAGATAAATACGTGTGTAGTATACAACTCTGCACTCTTTCCCAATCTATCGTCTCCAAGAGTACCACACGTACGAAAATGCACTCTTTCCGAAGGACACTCGCCACACATCATTCATGTTGTTTTCTTCTATGCTTTTGTTGTTCTCATCGAAAGTCGTACAAATGAATTGAAAAATATCTGTACGCGAAAGGCAGAGTGTACATTACACAAATTTCCGACATCCCATCCTATTTTCTCCGCATTTAAAGCTAGTAAATTTCATGGTACACATCGTACATAAAACTAGTCCGTTTATTTTAGCCCTTCATGATTCGTGTCACTATGATAAACGCCTTTATTCTGATTCAATGCTAGACGCTTACAAACTGGAGTTTCAAGTTTTTAAGTGTAACCGCCTTTGTCAGGAACTCCTCTATGAGGATACGTTGTGTTAAGAATATTTTAAAGGCCCATATGCATCACCTATTCTTTGAAAGAATAGTGTAGCGACAAGCTATGGAGATGGAGATCAACACAGAGAGATAGTATACGTAGGGATAAGAAATTGATTTTGTACCTTAGGTTTTCATTGATCAGTCGTAGTTATATACAGGTGTACATTGCCAGGGCATTGAATTCAAGGTCAACAGAGTTGTTGGCTGCACATGGTTTCATGACAAAGATTCCCTGGGAAAATAGCCTCTGTCAAGTTCAGATGGATAGTGACAAAGTCGGTTACATTTCCCTCCTTCTTTCCAAGCATTCAAAAACACTAGTTGTACATAGTTGCTTGCCACCTTGGGAAGGTCTTACCATAAAGTTGATCATGGCCTAGGGAGTGCCTTATTCCTCATATTTTTTTTTGGTTGAAGGAACAAAAACATATCGCTAGTAGGAGACATGAGCAAAGGAACGGTACAATAAGCAAGGGAACGCTACAATAAATAGACTGTAATGAAGGGTTTTGATAAACGCAACCACTATAAGTCTGAGATTCAATTCGGAAGCTGCAAGCCCGTAAAACTTATGATTCACCACTTCCAACATTGGCAGCTCATTTGTACTTCACTTTTCCTTCACATTCAATTTTCAGATCATCTCCTTCACATTCGATTTTCAGATGATCGGTCAGAAAAGGAACATTGTCCTTTATGATTCGTCTTACTATGATAAATGTCTTTGTTCTGATTCAATGTTCGACGCTTACAAACTGTAGTTTTAAATTTTTAAATGTAACCGCTTTTGTCGAGAACTCCTCTATCAGGATACGTTGTTTCAAGAATATTTCAGAGGATCATATGCATCACCTAATTTTTGAAAGAACAGTGTAGCGACAAGCTATGGAGATGCTGATCAACACAGAGAGATAGTATACGCAGGGATAATAAATTGATTTTGTACCTTAGATTTTCATTGATTAGTCATAGTTATATATAGGTGTACATTGCCATGGGCATTCAATTCAAGGTCAAAAGAGTTGTTGGTTGCACATGGTTTCATGATAAAGGCTCCCTCACAGGGCCTTTGACAAGTTCACATGGATAGTGACAAAGTTGGTTACACTTCCCCCCCTTTTTCCAAGCATTCAAAAACACTAGTTGTACATAGTTGCTTGCCACATTGGACGTCACATTGGACATTTTACATGGGATTTAAATATTCCATATTAAGCTACCTCATTAGGTTTGTTATAAAACATTGGATTTGATCTACCACATTGGGTAATTGAATTTCTCATTGGGTTTGTGTGAACTCGTTGGATTTCGTGCGGAAGCTAATATCGATCACATTGGATTTGTTATGTTCTATTGGCTTGTATACATGTGTGATTTTGTTTTCACCACATTAGCATTCACCATTCTAATTTTCTAGCGTGTATTTGCATTTGTCTTGCATATTGTCCAAAAAGAGTTTTACCATATTAAGCATGCATTGCTTTGTCCACCTTGAATATTGTCTAGAACTGTATTAGGTTGTATATTGTTTGTATAAACGAACTATAAAGTGATTGAAGAGAAGCATATACAAGAGATGAAGAGACAAAGCATCAGCGTTGTGCAAGCAAGGTTTATAATGTGCCATACCCATCATAAGCCAATCCTTTGTTTATCTTATATTGTTTGTATAAAAGAGCTATAAAATAATGGAACAGAAGCATATACAAGAGATGAAGAGACAAAGCGTCAGTGTTGTACAAACAAGGTTTATAATCTTATATCTTATGTTGTTTGTATAAACGAACTATAAAGTAATTTAAGAGAAGCATATTGTACTAATATCTTATATTGTTTGTATAAACGAGCTATAAATTGATTGAACAGAAGCATATACAAGAGATGAAGAGACAAAGCGTCAGCATTGTACAAACAAGGTTTATAACTGCCATACCCATCATAAGCCAATCATTTGTTTATCTTCTTTTCCCCTAAAATGCAAACGAAGAGAATGATGGAAATGCAAACAAGGCGAATAGTGGGAAGGTGTGTACTTTTTGTGACTCTTATTTTGTTTCTCTTACAAAAGGAAAAATACTTTTGCATTGATCAAGCTTTGGAGGCAGTTGTTACATTCCTAATGCTTCACTATTACATGATTGCAAGACATGGTAGAAGTAACAATACATCGTTCTCATAACTCTTATGCCTGATATATCAGTACATCTAACAATCCAAGAAATAAATAACTTAGCTAAATCAACAACTTACTGAATTTCCATTACCTGTAGAACTTTTGGGCAATCCATGCATAACACATAAACAAGTAATGAACATAAAAACAACACGACAATATTCGTTGGGAGTTTCGGAAGCTTTAATGCACATCTAAGAACCATACGTGAAACTTCAGAAACCTCTCAATCGTTTAACTGAAAGTCGAAACAGTTAACCTATAGTTGCTTGGACTACTGATTTATGTGCAGTGGACACGTAAAACATAGATGAACCATTTGTTGAAAATTCAGAACTTCGATTCCAGGATATAGTGCTCTACATTTATACAAAAAATATAATATATAGTACACAACATATATGTACTGTACATGGACAAAATAAAACGTGTATAAATAGCCCCCAATTGTACATATAAGACATGAAATAGAAAATCAATGGATAAATACATATATCTGTGTGTGTGTGCGTGTTTTGTCCTGTAGATAATCAGCATACGTCAGCACTTTTCACATATAAAACAACGAACACACATTTACTGTGAGATTATGCTTCATAAAGGATTCATGCATAGAAAGCTTTTATAGCACTTCCATCCGAGGAAACAATTATAAAGTCTCCACACTGATTGCAAGACTACTTATACTAACATTGTGTATCCATGATTTCCATAATTTCCTCACCAATCTACATCACCATATTCTTTCAAATAAACCACCATAATCATAAAATTAAACCGTAATCATAAATATAACCGTAATCATTAAGATTTCCTTTCTTAATTGCAATGTGCATTAATTGTACATTAATTGCAATGTACATTAGTTGGCTTACGCATGAATTATGAGAGCATCCTAACTGTAAACGAAATCTTAGTCCTTGTGATAAAGACATGTCAAGTAACGCAATAAATCAGCTATAAAAATATACTGCATTAGATACAAATACATCATGTACAGTCAACTTTACGTTTGGAAACATTTGATTCACAGTTTCTTTAAAAGTTTCTATTCTAACCTCTAAAGTAAATCAAAACCATATTTCCTTTGCAGCAAGAACAAAGCAATATTATTATCAACATCCTTGATTCTCAGTACATAGCATGATTATCAAAGGTCGCATATTGCTAATTTCATTACAGGATACAAAGATTATCTTGACTTAGATACAAATTTTATTTTAAGTTAAATACATGATTTTGAATATTGATTATCTAAAAATACTTTTCATTTCTTTCAAATTACAATTAAAAAATTCATTATTCATAAGACGTTCACCATATTTAAAACTTGCAAGCCAAAATAGATTAAACATCATATAGTGGTTATTTTGACAACCTGAATAGATGAAACTTCATAATCAAAACCATAAATCTATGATATCCTTTGCCAACAAGCATGATTTATAAATTTATTCAGATCCATCAATGTTGCAACTGATAATAAAGACTCACCTCTTGTTGATAACATTCCTTTGAATCTCTCTTGGAACTTACTGTTATGTCTTGTTTTTGTGCAATATGTTAATTCCTTGTCTTACTGCATCTCTCTATATTTTTCTTACATTGGAATTTTCAAAGAAAACCCACTCCTTTTCTTTAGTGGATTATTAAAATTGTTGAATAGCGCAGCTATGGCGCAAGCTCTACACATAGACGAGCGAGAAAGAGAAAGACAACAATGACACTTCCGGATAAGTCACATGCTCACGAAGGTGATAGATTGTTGATTGAGTTAGTTTTTTTGGTTTTTACATAACTGCCATGTCATCAAATCTCCCCCTGAAGCTCAAAATGAGCTTCAATACAAAATGAAAGAAATACATATGTCCATACAAGATGAAATAACACAAAATGAAATCTAAATACAAACTAAAGCTTTCTAACATCTAAAGCTTTTCTAAAGTAGATGAACTTTTCTTTCGGAAGAGCTTTGGTGAAGATATCTGCCACTTGTTCTCCAATGCTGATGTGGATCAGCTCCACTTCTCCTGGGATGACCTTCTCACGAACAAAATGATAATGAACTTCGATGTGCTTCGATCTCGCATGATAAACTGGATTGTTTAATAACATTATGCTGCTCACATTGTCACAATAGATGACCACCTTTCCGTCGATGTAGACTCCCATGTCTTCAAGTAGGTACTTAATCCATGTTGCTTCACAAACGGCTTGTGTAATGCCTCTATATTCAGCTTCGGTACTTGACAAAGCGTTCTTGCTTCTCCAAGAAGTGATTGCACTTCCAAGCGAAAATGAAAATCGACTCGTTGAACTTCGATCCATGACATTTCGTGCACAATCCGCATCCGTGTATGCATATATACATGGTTGAATTTTTCACTCATAAAACAGACAAAAATTACATGTTCCTTTCACATATCTCAATATGCATCACACTGCATCCAAGTGCACTCTAGATGGTTTATGCATAAACTGACTCATCAAACCAACTGCAAAACTCAAATCCGGTCTTGTCTTTGTTACATAAATCAAAGTTCCAACCATCTTCCTATACATATTGGCATCATGCAAGTACTTTCCATCATCCATAAGCTTAACATTAGCATCAAGTGGTGTATCAACAGGTTTGCAAGCACTCAAACCAAATCTCTCAAGCATTTCTAGCATATAAATGCATTGTATCATCCAAATTCCCTCTTTCATTGGAATTACTTCAATTCCTAAAAAACACTTTAGCTCTCCCAAATCTGACATAAAAAAATTCATATTCTAGTTGCTTTTGCAAATTATCCATCCTCTTCTCATCATTGCTAGTAATGATCAAATCATTGACATAAATCACGAATAGAATCGTTTCACTTCCTTGATTCCATACAAATAGTAAATAATCAGCCTTTGATTGCATAAATTTCAGATCCAACAACTTCTTAGAGAATCATTCACATCATGCTCATGGTGCTTGTTTCAATCCATAAAGCGCTTTCTTTAATTTACATACATGGTCAGGATACTTTGGATGCATATAACCTTCTAGTTGCTGCATATAGACTTCCTCATGCAATTTTGCATTCAAGAATGCATTCTTAACATCCATTTGATACAATTTTCAATTGTTCATAGCAGCCTAGCAATTATGCTTCTCACGATTTTCACTTTAACCACTGGACTAAACATTTCATCATAATCCAATCCATACACTTGTGCATATCCTTTTGCAACTAATCCCGCTTCAAATCTTTCCAATGAACAATCACTTTTGCACTTCACTTTGTATACCCATTTACATCCAATAGCTTCTCTTCGGTGGCAATTTCACTGAATCCCATGTAACATTCTTCATCAATGCATTCATCTCATCATCCATTGCTTTGCACCAATCTTCACTTTGTGACACATCATGAAAATTCTATGGTTCATCATGCTTCATTCTCTTAGTCATGTATGCATAGTGAAGCTTCATAGACTTATTGTATAGATTCAGTCTATCCACAAGATGTTTTACTCTCGTAGATCGTCTCAAAGGTGTTTCTCCATCTGATCTTAAATGTATCTCTTTTCTTGCATGTGGAGGAACATATTTCTCCTTCATATTTTTCAACATGCGAGGCGTAACTATCTCATCATTAATATCTAAATCAGATATGTATGTATCTTTCTCTTTCGCCTTTCTTCTTGCATAGTCTTTTGCATTTTCACTCCATGATGTTTTAGGTGTAGGAAACTCATATGAACCATAGTTGTGGCTTTCTTCATGGTCAAAATATCTATGACTTGTTCCTCGTTCATCATGAACATTATGCATAGAATCATCCATATCATTCTCTATCACAACCATGTCTTGAGGTGCATACCATGATGCATTCTCAGCGAATATAACATCTCTACTCACTATACATTCTTTTTTAATAGGATTATAACATCTATATCCTTTATTCTCTTCTGAGTATCAAACAAATATGCACTTTTCAGATTTAGCCTCAAACTTATGTCTTAACTCACTAGGCATGTGTGCATAACAAATGCTTCCAAAAACTGTAAAGAGCTCTCATTTGGCTTATGCTTCCATAGTCTCTCATAAGGAGTGAGATCATGAACCATGCATGTTGGAGCTCTATTTATAACTTGCACAGTCGTATGACAAGCTTCTGCCCAAAACATATCAGGCATGTTTGTTTCATTCAACATGGCTCTAGTAACTTCCTCAATCACATAATTTTTTTGCATTCTGCAACACCATTTTGTTGTGGTTGTATTTATAAGACAATTTCCTTCTGATTCTATGATCACTAAGGTATTGATCAAATTCTCTTGAGATATATTCTCCCCCTGAATCTGATCATAGGCATTTTATATACATGCCCAATTGCTTTTCAATCATGTTTTTGAATCTCACAAAACATTCAAATATGAACATATATGGTAATTGTCTTTATTCAGCTTATCACCAACTATTTGCACAATGTCATCACCATCCTTGCAATTTAAGCACTTCTCTATCCAATGGCAATCTTATCGCGAGGGCTAGAAAATATTTGGCAGCATTTCGACTGTATTTCTAGATATATGCACCAAAAACTGAATGTTCACAAGTAATCTTGATGGTTTCCCTCTTGTTCTAAGCACTCCTTGCGTCTCTATGCACTTGTATGCTTGATCTTTACCTCTCCGAAAAAATTTCGGCAGTCTCCTTTGTCCAAAGTGTATATGAGCCAAATCAACTATAATGAATCTACTTCAAAACCCAAACTTTGGGTAAAAGCATCAATAACAACACGTAACGTAAGAAAATATACTCTGACGAGATGCCTCAAACTCATGCATTCATCCCGTGATTGGTACACGAGGTCTTTGGACTGTCTTCTCTTTGGCTTCCCACCTATATCACTAGAGAATCTCCAAGCATGAGAATACCCTAGTCAAAAACCTTACCATGTCCCTTAGTTTTTGTTTAAAATCAATGGTTTTCAGTAGGGTAATAAAACCTCACAAGGCATGTGAGTTGTCCACATTAAGGACCTGCAGAATGCATACATTCGTCTCACAGCGTGCAAATAGTGTCCATTCACGGGCCCGCAAGAGTGTACATGATATCGCCTGCCACATGCAATCAAAATGAAAACCAAATCCAAATGTGTACCTGATAATATTGAAGACCTCTTACTAAACCAAAGAAGTCGATTTTGAATCGCTAAATGACTTGAGCTTCTTTCTTTTATTGTGTATCCTGTACTTTCCTTTTCTGTTTTCTCTTTTGCACAAGCGAAAACAGCTCACTGTTTGTATTTGCAACTACTAAAATGCAAGTCATCTAGGCCACTTCAATCTTTTCTGAGACTGCCATCATTCATAGAATGACTCACTTTCAAGCAATAAAGTCATTTGAGCAGGACTGCTATGTGTACACCCAAGCAAACCTGTGCAACTTATTCTACATTTCAGTGTCGAACATCTGCTCTTCTTCAAATTCAGCTGAAGTGGCAGCCACTACTGATGACGTCACGTGAGTATTTGCATGCAGTGAACTTTTTTTTTCCATAAAGGAAGTTCGGCCTTAGCCTAATCTCCCGGACTTTAATTATATTAAAGAGAAAAAGTTACAAGTGAACGGGACTAGTGCCCATGGGACCCCCCGAATCCCACAACGCAGGGGATGAGTCAAGCAAGCTACAAGGCATTACAAATGAGGTGGATAACATTATCATCGCCCTCATGAGGGACCCATTTGGGTTTCAACTTGTTGTTTTCCAGGAGATAAATACAGTGATGTCTAAACGGTGGTGAACTCTTGGCTCGGGAGATTCTTTTACCAAGGAGAAACAAGGATTTCTCAATCGACCATTCCTTAGGAGTTTGGTCGAAATTGACGGCACAGCGCTCTCTCCAAATCTTCCAGAGAGCCTCGCCTCTGATGGCATTCCATAGCCTCGAAGAGCAACCAATCGCCTCCCCCAACATCACTTGTTGCCAGTTGATTTGACTCGTACTTTTCAGAACTCGGGACACGTGCTGCCAGACAACACGGGACTTGGGGCAGTCAAAGAACAGGTGGGCTAAATCTTCGATGCACCGATGACAACGCTTGCACCAAGGCGGCACACCACATATTTTGTTAGCCCTTGCATTGGTCCAGATGCCTTTGTGTAAGACCTGCCACATGAGAACGGACTTTTTGACCTCAATTAGGGGGTGCCAGAGAGACATGAATTTTAGCTCCCACCGAAGTTTGGTCCAAGCAAGGCACCATCTCTTGTTAAGGGTGTGGTGAACATTCACTTCCCCTTTGAAGTTCGGGATTCTGGACAGATTCTTACCATTGCTCCATTTGAGGCCCTCCGAGCAAGGAGGATCCTGACCGCAGAGTAGGCGGGTAGTAGAGCGGTCCCAGGCTAAACACCTACTTTGAAGAAGAGTCCATTCCTCAAAGGTAATGTTAAGTCTCGGATCCAAATCTTCGAACCTAATCCACTGGCGGGTCTCTTGTTTCCAGAGCTGTTTCCACTGTTTGGACCCCTTGTTCCATAACCGCCTTGCAGTTTGGAGGTTCCAAGAATCCACTCCCCGAATGCCACTGATCGGGAACCAGATAGAGTCATTTTGTCTTATGCCAGCTGCCCACTTCCAATCATCGCTGATTCTGATGAACTGTTTGGCCTTGTTCCAATTCTTCCATAAAGAACACACGAGGCTAGAGCCTTTAGGGCAGACTGGTTGGGGGGAGAACAAAAGAGTGAGAATCCCTATGTCCTTCCAACCAGGAAGGCCGACAAAGGTAAAGTCTTCCGTGTTTCTGAAGATCAATTTAGCCCCAAGAGGACTCCCTATTGCTCCAGGCCTTGATAAGCCATTTAGCCGCCAGTTTGTCAGCTAAACCGGCAATATCCAAAATACCCAAGCCCCCTGAGTCTTTAGGGCTAATGCAAGTTTCCCATTTGATTTTGGGAACCCCTCTTCTGTTTGGGTCCCCAGTCCAAAGGAAGTTCCTGCAGATTCTTTCTACTTTGGCCAAGTCTTTCTCCTTAGGTCTCCAACACGAGATAAAGTAAATAATTGAAGATAACATAAAGGTGTTAATAACCATAGCACGCCCTGCCAGGTTGACTTGCATACCTTTCCATTGATTCAGCTTGCTATCCAACTTGGATAGTACCCAGTTCCATCGTTGTTCCATTGAGATATCGAAACCCATCGGAATGCCGAGGAGACGGAAGACTTGACCGCTAGGGATAACTTGACACCCCCGATCCGCCAACAATTGGGGAGTAGGCCCGCTGATCGCTCTAAAAGCAGTTTTAGCATGGTTAATTTTTGAGCCTGATGCCATACAAAAGGTGTGGAGGCACCACCAAAACATCTCAATGCTATTTATATCGTTATGCACAAAGGCATTCATGTCATCAGCAAAAAGTCTCACAACCATTTGGCCGTGATTTCGAGGTAAGGAGAGACCCTTGAGATTGCCGGCGTCCATGTGATGCTTTAAAAGGCAGCAGAGTCCATTTGAGGCGATAGCGAAGAGTAAAGGAGCCAGAGGGCAGCCTTGCCTAATAGATCTTTTTAAGCGAATGGGCTCAGAGAGCTTACCGTTGATGTTTATTCTGGTTGAAGCATTTCCAAGAAGCGTGGAAACCATCTTCGTAAACTTTTGGCTGCATCCAAGGTCTTTCAATGATTGAAGAATAAAGTCCCATTCCAATCTGTCATACGCTTTGTCGAAGTCGATCTTAATAAAAACTAGATCTTGAGCAGACTCCTCAGCAAAAGCAATGCCTTCCCAAATATCAATAATTGCTTCAAGTATAGATCTACCTTTGATAAAACCTTTCTGGTCCTCGCACAGCCAAGACTTTAAATGACAGGAGATTCTGTTGGCGATAACTTTTGCAATTATCTTGTACCCAGTTTGGAGCATGGTAATCGGGCGCCAGTTTTCAATTCTGTTCTTATCTCCCCGTTTGTGGATTAACTTGATGACGCCATTATTCAAGCACTCAGGGAGGGCACCGAAGGAGAGAGCCTCTTGCCACACGAGGCGCAGGGGGGTGGCCACCTGAAGTTTGAAGGACTTAAAGAACTCATTGGTAAGGCCATCTGGACCCGGACTTTTCCCATTGGGAAGGGCATCAATCACCTCGATAATTTCATTCTCGGAGATGTTAGCATCCAGAAGAGCAATCAAGTTCTGTGGGATTCTGGTTTGAGCAACCCTTGAGATGGTTGCCATGGAGTCGCGCCTGTGGGGGGAAAGAGGAGTCGAGATCCCGAGAAGGTTAGTAAAATGTTCGACGATGATAGTTCTATTCTCCATTTCAGTGCGACATTCAGTTCCATTGTTATCGACCATTAGGGGGATGGAATCCCTAGCTTGTTTCCTTTTGAGTATGTTACACATCTCTTTCGTTGGTTTGTCCGCCTTCCCTGCCCACCACTCTTTGAAGAAGATTTGGAGATTTTTCCTTTGGACCTCCTCCTCTAATCTTAGCCTACCCCTGATTTTCAACAGACCTTGTTGGCAATGTAGCTTACCTTTGTTCACCTCTTCTTCAAGCCGTGCGAGCCTCCGGTACACCATTTCTCTTCTTTTCTTTCGAATTCCTCTTATAGCCTTTTGGGTCCTGATTAGAATTTTACGAGTCCTTTCTACCGCGTTTCTCCAGCACTTAGCCGGTTCATTACCGTAAGCAAAGGCTTCCGTCCACACCTCAGAAATTTCCTGGTGGACCGAGGGGATGGAAAATGATGTCTGACAAGCCTGAAACCAAGGAGCTTTCTGGAGCATGGGAATTGGTTTGAAGGACAGAGTAATCGGATAGTGGTCTGAGATAGTGATGTCCATGTGTTGAGAAATCGAAGGAGTACCCCACTGAAGGATGGTGTTCTGGTCGATGTAGCATCTATCAAGCCTTGCTTTCCTCAATGAGTCCCCCGACTGGAGATTAGACCAGGAGAAACCCTGGTTGTCTTTCACTTCGACCAGGTCAAGGTGGAGCTTGATTTTATCCCAAATCTCCTTCTCCTGACCGTCAATAATTTTCCCCTTATTATTCCATCGGTCTTCAGGAGATTCAACCATGTTGAAGTCCCCACAAATCAGGACATTGTGTGAAAGGGAGTCAAGGGAAGCCCAAGTATCCATTCTGTCTGTTTCCCCATTAGGTGCATAAATTGAGACCACAGTGAACTGGAAAGGAGACCCGAAAGAGGCAGCAATCCAGCGATGATTCCGACCTTCAAAAGTCGAGGTCACATTGTTAGACAAGGCGTGACTGATACCGATAGAAGCCCCCCCTGTCCCTCTAGGGTGAGAAGTGGAGAACCAAAGGTGGTTCGGAGAAATGCATTTAAGCCGTTTTTGTAGATCCTCACCGTCGATTTTAACCTCTTGTAAGCAAATAAAGTCAGGGGCGAAGCACATGTCTTTGAACCACTTGCCAAGAACCGAAGCTCTTGACGGGTCAGACAGACCCCTAACGTTTAGAGATGTGAACTTCATTAATGATGGTTGCCCTCTTTGAGGGGAGGGACCCGATCTTTTTTCTTCTTCTGATCTTCTTTTTTCTTCCCTACGTCTTGACTTAGGATCCTACTCTTGAGGGGGCTCTTCCAAGGCAAGCCGGAAGGTTGTTTACCTTTAAGCTTGGACTTTTGTTGCGGTAGTCTTGGAAAGCATACCGGGAGGGTAGGGCCAAGAGCGGAGCTTTCGCTGTCTGGGTTGTCTTCATTGCTGGTAGTAAAGCCTTCCTCTTTACTCGTGGTGTAGCCTTCTAGGTTATCTTCTTTGCTGGTAGAGCATCCAAGTGAATTGTCAGTGGGGTCTTCTTCCAAGAGGTTGTCCCCTGGGAAATCGAGTTCATTAATCTCTTTTTCTAGGTTACAGTATATGTTATTCGAGGGGGCAGCTGTCGTAGCATTCCTTGTTTTTGATCTTCGAGGGCTAACTTTCCTCCTGTGTCTCACTTCAGTGAAACCTTCTGAATCCGTCTCAGCAACGCGAGTTCCCTCTTCTTCCTCCATTGGATGGGGATGACCTCGAGTGTCGTTTTGGGGGATAGGGTCTAGGGTCTCATCTGGTTTAAGCTTGTTTTTATTGGCACTTTTCTTCAGTGGGCAGTCTTTGATCCTGTGACCTTGAAGCCCGCACCGGAAGCACGCGTTTGGCAGATTCTTGTAAGTAACCTCTTGTGTCCAGGTCATACCATCTCCATAGTTTATGGAGATCTTCGAAGGAAGGACCTGGTTCAGGTCTGTTTCAACGCAGATCTGAGGATGCCATCTAGCATTGAAAGAGTGTTGAGCTCCATCGTAGATCAACCCCCCAACATCCTGTCTTGCGGCCATCGGGCGACCGATCGGTGAGACGATTTCACGAAGAAATCCATACATGAAGAAAGGCAGATTGGGGAGCTCCACCCAAAGTGGGTAACGAAGCGGCTTTGATCTGTTCGGGACAAAGTCTGGGGTCCACTTAAAAAGGCAAAGGGTGGACCGGCCCACTTGCCAGGAGCCGGCTTGCAGGGCTTGGAAAGCCATCTCTTCGTTCTCGAAAATAAGAAGCAGGTGATTCGCCGGCAGGAATTGACATTTGGACACAATTAGGCCTCGTGGGAACCACTCCTTGCGAAGCCAAGTTCTCACACTATCAAGAGATGGCCTGGGGCCAAACATTTGACCGATCAGGCAAGTTTTCTTCAGTTCTTCCTGCTTTGCCGCCACCGACTCCTTGCATAAAGAGACCTCTGGGGGCGCGACGTCCACTGGGACAGATTCCACAACAAGGGGGGACACGGCCTGAGGGGGAGCCACAAAATCCATGACCAAAGCTAGAGCAGCAACTTGAAAAACCCAAAAATCCCACAATAAAAGCCCAAAGATCCCACGAAAAAAGTAGCTCTCTTCTTTTTTGAATCTTTTCTCTTTTTTCTTTTCCTTTTTTCTTCTTTTTCTTTTTCTTTTCCTTCTTTTTTTTTTTTTTTCTACCTTCTTTTTTAAAGGACTTCTTTTAATAAATCAAACGAGAGAAGAGCCTTACGATTTAAAAAAATGATCTCAATCAGGAAACTCTTTTCAAACCCGAGCTCTACACACTTTCTGAAACTGCCAATTCTAATACCTTGAGGGCTCTAAAAGAAACCATCTTTAAAACTTTTTTCTTTTTAAATCTACTTTCTCAGAGCGCCAATCGAGGAGCTAGCCACGGAGCCTGCCGACGCGACCTTATCTCTCTAAAGATTAAAACTATCCTCTCTCTAGCCCCCCCCGTAACCCGCCTAACGCGATACCCCCCCCCCCCCGCCTATCGCGATACCCCCTCCCCCCGCCTGTCGCGATACCCCCCCCCTCCTCCCGCCTATCGCGATACCCCCCCCCCCCCCCCGCCTGTCGCGACACCCCCCCCCCCCCCCGCCTGTCGCGACACCTCCCCCCCCCGCCTGTCGCGACACCTCCCTCCCCGCCAGACGCGAAGCCGCCCTCTACAGCTGCAATGATCTGCGATGAAGAGGAAGCTCCGAATGAAGGGTAAGGTCCATCGCTGTTGTGAAGTGAGGGCCGTCGCTCCTGTGAAGATATCGTTTGCTGAAGGGATGTCCGTCGCTGCTGTGAAGCTATCACCGCTATAGTGAACCTTTTGTCGTCTGACGCTGCTGTGAAGCGTCCGTCGCTGCTGTGAAGATCTCGCACAGCAACGTATTCACTAACTGTATCGTGCTAATTTTCCTCGCGCCATTGCTGCAGACGTTTGTGGTCCAGTAGACGTTTTGCAGTGTTGTTGGCGACGACAGCACAATCAACAATTAATGAATTGTTGTTGTAGTAACTTCGTCCGTCAGCTCTGTCCAGGAACAGTTTTCGCAGCGCTCAACTTTATCAATTGCATGCAGTGAACTTGTGGTCTTGTGCTTATCTTGTCTTAACTGCCGACAGAATATCATCTTAGAATGTCGTCTTCATCTTGACTCTTCTTTGCTTTGCAATAGACGAATACATTGTCTTTCCCTTCAAGAAATCTGTAAACAGAATGTCGAATGGTGCTTAGCAAACAACTTCTCATACAAGACAACCTGTCAATCTCATATTCCGGCCAAGGTTCCCTTCTGTGGATAGCGTGCCTTGCGCTATGCAACTTCAGTGTCACTTCAATATCTCCTGGATAGCTCTGATACCAGCTTGTTGAGTAGCGCAGCTATGGCGCAAGCTCTACACATAGACGAGCAAGAGAGAGAGAGAAAGACAACAGCAAAACGTCCGGATAGGTCACACGCTCACGTCATTGATAGATTATTGATTTAGTTTTTTTAGTTTTTACATAATTGCCACGTCATCAAAAATGAGACTCGAACATCATATAATTCATCATACCTTTGTGTTTATTTCCTAACTCACTCTTTCTCTGTTTGATGAATGGTTGACATTCTCTTTGTTCTCAATTGACGGTCTTAGTGATTCACGTACATTTTATAACTTTGAGGATCCTACGTAAATAGTTCTTCTTTACATTTTGTATGCATACGTTTTACAGAAAAAATTCCTTCCTTGTCCAAACAAGTAACTTCTTCTAAGAATGAGGTAGTCCAAATGTATCTTATAATGCATCTTGGATTTTTCAAATGAGAGTACTAGGAGATGTAGCATATACTTTTGAATTGGTTTGTTCTACATACACATCAAATCTCATAGCAATATCAGATCATTTTTAAAGTGCACTTTTTGCACACCTTCTCATACAATTTTCACTATTGGTCTTCTTGAAGAGCTCTCTATAGCCATACTAGCTTCGATACTATCTCAAGAGAAAGGAGATAAAGAAGAGAGCTCTCACAAACTAGGAAAGGAGCACACATAGATTGAGGCTAGAAAGAATAATCTTTTTCTTCTTTTATTACATAAAGAGAATGTACAATAATCCCATAATACAATTTAGTAAAGAGAATGTAGAAGAATCACATAATATAAAAATACAAGAAATAGAATATATAAAGAGAGATAAATAAGGAAGAACATGTATGTCCACAAATGATTGAGTTTTTACAAAATAATTGTGCCATCACTCTTGAAAATACCCCTCATGTATATCAACATAACCATAATACACGTCAAAGAAGTGAAAAGAAGTATGTGACATCCATAATCATCCTATTTTGAGCTTGATATGTCAAGAATATGCAGTGTATACACACACACACACATTTACATACATACACACACACACACACACACATATATATATATATATATATATATATACATATATATATATATATATATATATATATATATATATATATATATATATATATATATATATATATATGTGTGTGTGTGTGTGTGTGTGTACTAGAAAAACCACGAAATTGTCCTTTCTAATATCAATCTTAGTGCATTGAGTAGATTGAGGAAAACGTTTGATAATCAAAGGGCTTAACACAATCATTTTAAATTAGTTAAATTTATGCGTCTGTCTAGTTCCTATGTACTAATCAAGAGAGAAGCTTAGAAATAAATGGAAGGTTTCCTAAAAAAATGCACCCAATGAAAATAATGATTTCTATTTATAATGAAAATAGAAAATAATGATTTCTATTTGATGTTTTAAACACTCTTTAGCATTCAAATGCACTCTAATAAGATCGCATATTGTAGTCCTATTGGAATGAGGAACCTTTTACCTTAACATTGGATCCCTCCTATCACCTTAGGAATTACTGATACACATGCATATTTTCTGAGAGTATTCAAAGAGAAGGTAGGATCATAAAACCTTTTGTAAAATACCCCTTCTTACCTATTCTTTTACCCTAGAAGCATACTATTTCTTTTACCCTAGAATCATCCCATGACTGAACTTTTCACTCGAAGGGCATGCAATAATCTCAACATGATCCATAAACGTTTAAACACTAGGCTTGTACGCCTTAACATTTTTGAGACTGAAAAGGCTATGCCGAGTCTTCGGGCATTCCTATTATGCACTGTCTGTATGAATGAGATTTTTGACCTTGAGTCAATCCTTCAATTTGCGAGAGGTTATGATGCTATCTCCGACTTTGTTCACTCATTTTCAGCTAAGACTACTTACTACTTGGTGCTCCATATTTAGATCAAATTCAAGCAGATTCGAGAAAATCTATTGAAGTTCACATACAAAACGAAACCCAATATGGTACAACGAATCCAATGTGCTAGCTTAATATGACACACTAAGAATCCCAATGTGGTAGCCTAATATGACACACTAAGAATCCCAATGTAACTGCCCAATACGGTACCCCCAATGAGACATTCAATTACGTAACAACCTATTATTTTCTAGTGGTTGGAAAAAAAAACAGAAAATTATAACCGCTTCTGTCAAAAACCGATCTATGAAAGATACTTCTTGTTGGAAAAATTTTAGAAAAACATGTACATCACTTATTTTATACGCCTTTCTTTCATGCCCAAAGACATATGTTGTTAAGAAATCCGTTAAAAATCCTTTTGTATGTCAAACATTTTATTGGTTTATGATTCGTGTGACTATGATAAACGTCCTTCTTCTAAATCGGTGTTCAATGCTCACAAACTGGAGATTGAATCTTTTAAGACTCTAGACGAGACCTCCTTTCTATTTGAAGCCATTTGTTTTATTTGTCTCTTTGTAAAACATCGCGTTCATCTACAAATCAGATTTTATATATAACATCCATGCTTTGTTATAAAGTGATCTAATAATCTTTATTTCCTCCACACTATTTTCTTCTCAGAAGTTCCATCATGTTCTGTAATAAGAACGATTCTTACTATAGTTTTTTTTTTTTCTTGGAAGCGATCACACACACACACACACACACACACACACACACACACACATATATATATATATATATATATATATATATATATATATATATATATATATATATATATATATATATATATATATATATATATATATATATATATATATAACGACGAAAGACATTTCACATATAAAACAACGAAACACATTGACTGTGAGATTGAGGTATAGAAAGTTTTTATAAGACGTCCGTCGGAAGAAACAATTATAAAGACTGCACACTGATTGCAAGCCTACTTATTTGTAATCAGCGATTCAAACAATTACAAGTCTCTATTCTTACCTCGGACGTACATGAAAAACGCATTTTTTGCAACAAGTACATAGGATTATTTTCCAAGGTCGCATATTTTTTATTTCATTACAGGATACAAAGCAATATTATTGTAGACAACCTTGATTCTGAGTACATAGCATGATTTTCCAAGGTCGCATATTTTTTATTTCATTACAGGATACAAAGCTTATCTTGACGAATATACAAATCTTGTTTTAATTTATATACATTATTTCGCATATTAATTATCCACAAATCCTTTCGATTTATTTCAACTTATAATTCAAAGATTCATTATGCATAAGACTTTAACCATATTTAAATATTGCAAGCTAAAATAGATTAAAAATTGTATAGTAGTTATTTTGAACAACCTGAATAGATGACACTTCATGATGGGAATCATAGATCTATGATCGTCTTTGCCATAAAGGATGCTCTATACCTTCATTTAGATCCATCAATGTTGAAACGGATACTAAGGACTCACTTCACGTTGAAAACCTTCTTTTGACTCTCTCTTGGAACTGACTGTTATGACTTGTTTTCGTGCAATGCTTTAATTCCTTGTCCTATTGCATCTCTCTATATTTTTCTTACATTGGAATCTTCAAAGAGAGCTCAGTCTTGTTGTTCTCTCGTTCAAAAAAGTAAACGGGACACTCGAACATTATATAATCAATTATACCTTTGTGTTCATTTCCTTAATCTAATACACTTTCTTGGTTAGATTATTAGTTGAGATTCTCTTTATTTCAATTGATGGTCTTGGTTATTCATGTACGTTTTATAGCTTTGAGGATCAAATACAACCAGTTTTTGTTTACCTTTTGTTTGCACACTTGTTATAGAAAAAAAGCTTTCCTTATCAATGCAACTCACTTCTTCTAAGAATCAGCTAGTGACTCTCCAAAATTTATCTTCCATTACATCTTGGATTTTAAGGCCTATTCATGAAATTTGGGGATTATTCAAGTCCTATTTATAATACAAGTGATGGTATTAACTTATAATTTCTATCTTATATTCTTCTTACAAAGACTTGGTTCTGAATATATCTTCTTTTTATTAAAATGTTTAAAGTTTTCAAAAGAAGAAGAATAATATTAGTTGATGAGCTTATTTAAAAAAACACCAAGGAGAATATGAATATACAAAGAAAAGCATTCAGACTTGAATTTTTTTTAAATATGAAGTCTATTATTATCCAATTCAATAACAATAGCTCAATTATATATTATTTGATTTATCAATAAATGCTCATATGACCAATATCCCAAAATATGATGTTTAAAAAATCAATAAACTGATTTAAATTTAATTGTATAGCAAATCTATCCTAATATGAATTTAAAGCTTAGACTAATACAATTTAATAAAAACAATAAATATATACAATTCGCTCTATAATATATGTTTATTTGTTTGTATTATGATGTTTAAAAATACTATTAATTTGATTTAAATCTGATTAATTATATAAAAACAACAACATGAATTTAGATTCAATTTAATAATACTTAATAATATGCAATTTGACATACTAATATTTGTTCATTTGGATGAACGATATGAATATTATGTCAATATGGTGTTTAAGAACATGAAAAGATTGTTTCTATATAATTATATAATAAATTTATCATACTAAATTAGAGCTTTGAAAAGCAATCAAATTTAATAATAACTCACTGTTGGAGTTAGACGTCTGCAGAAGCACACGAACAACACAAGGAAGAAGAAGAAGCTTGGAGCACAAACACACAATGCTGAATGTATTACTAGAGAATGGACAAAGATAAGTAGCCCATTAGGGCAATAGGCGTATATACAAGCCGGGGGAAAAAACCTCCTAAAGAGGGAAAAAAGTGCCCCGGCAGTCCTAGTGTGTTCACACACATCACTACCTAAATATATCAACAAATCCCCCCTGGAAGTGATGTGGTGAACAAGGAGCTGGCACTCATGTATAAGGAAGTGCCAAGCTATGTGGAAATCACTCCACAAAAGGAAGTAAGCCCAAAGCTTTGCGGAAAGCTTCAAACTTCTCCCTAGGCAGAGCCTTCGTAAAGAGGTCTGCAATGTTCTCCTGCGTGGGCATATATGCCAAGCTGATCTCCCTAGCAGAGAACCTCTCCCTGACATAGTGATAATGCACCTCAATGTGCTTAGTGCGAGCCTGGAACACATGGTTCCTTGCAACTGCCAATGCGCTCTAACTGTCAGTGAAGATGGTGGTGGCAGAAGACTGGCCAACACCCAAATTAGGCATAAGGCGTCTGAGCCCCACACACTCAACAGTCGCTGTGAAAGCTACCCTATACTCAGCCTCAAAACTGGAAGTGGCCACAGTAGGCTGCTTCTTGCTCAACCAAGATATACATGAGCTATCAAGCATGAAGCAAAAACCACTAGTGGACACACGAGTGTCATAGAAACCAACCCAATCTGAGTCATAAAAAGCATGCAAATCTGGCGGTAGTGATCCCCCCTTGGGATAAAACAACCCATGTAGCTGAGTACCACTTAAGTAGCGAAAGATGTGCTTAACCGCCTTCCAATGTGTGACTCCTGGGCAATGCATAAACCTGCTCATCTGTGAGACAACAAACTGAATATTTGGTCGAGTAATGCATAAGTAAATCAAGCATCCAATAGCCTGCTGATAGAGATTTCACATATAAAACAACGAAACACATTGACTGTCAGATTGAGGTATAGAAAGTTTTTATAAGACGTCCGTCGAAAGAAACAATTATAAAGACTGCACACTGATTGCAAGCCTACTTATTTGTAATCAGCGATTCAAACAATTACAAGTCTCTATTCTTACCTCAGACGTACATGAAAAACGCATTTTTTGCAACAAGTAGATATGATTATTTTCCAAGGTCGCATATTTTTAATTTCATTACAGGATACAAAGCAATATTATTGTAGACAACCTTGATTCTGAGTACATAGCATGATTTTCCAAGGTCGCATATTTTTTATTTCATTACAGGATACAAAGCCTATCTTGACGAATATACAAATCTTGTTTTAATTTATATACATTATTTCGCATATTCATTATCCACAAATCCTTTTGATTTATTTCAACTTATAATTCAAAAATTCATTATGCATAAGACTTTAACCATATTTAAATATTGCAAGCTAAAATAGATTAAAAATTGTATAGTAGTTATTTTGAACAACCTGAATAGATGACACTTCATGATGGGAATCATAGATCTATGATTGTCTTTGCCATAAAGGATGCTCTATACCTTCATTCAGATCCATCAATGTTGAAACGGATACTAAGGACTCACTTCACGTTGAAAACCTTCTTTTGACTCTCTCTTGGAACTGACTGTTATGACTTGTTTTCGTGCAATGCTTTAATTCCTTGTTCTATTGCATCTCTCTATATTTTTCTGAGAGCTCAGTCTTGTTGTTCTCTCGTTCAAAAAAGTAAACGGGACACTCGAACATTATATAATCAATTATACTTTGTGTTCAGTTCCTTAATCTAATACACTTTCTTGGTTAGATTAATAGTTGAGATTCTCTTTATTTCAATTGATGGTCTTGGTTATTCATGTACGTTTTATAGCTTTGAGGATCAAATACAACCAGTTTTTGTTTACCTTTTTTTTGCACACTTGTTATAGAAAAAAAGCTCTCCTTATCAGTGCAACTCACTTCTTCTAAGAATCAGGTAGTGACTCTCCAAACTTATCTTCCATTACATCTTGGATTTTAAGGCCTATTCATGAAATTTGGGGATTATTCAAGTCCTATTTATAATACAAGTGATGGTATTAACTTATAATTTCTATCTTATATTCTTCTTACAAAGACCAGGTTATGAATATATCTTCTTTTTATTAAAATGTTTAAAGTTTTCAAAAGAAAAATAATAATATTAGTTTATGAATAACACCAAGGAGAATATGAATACATAAAGAAAAGCAAGAAAAGCATTCAGACTTGAATTATTTTTAAATATGAAGTCTATTATTATCCAATTCAATAACAATAGCTCAATTATACATTATTTGATTTATCAATAAATGCTCATATGACCAATATCCTAAAATATGATGTTTAAAAAGTCAATAAATTGATTTAAATTTAATTGTATAACAAATCTATCCTAATATGAATTTAAAGCTTAGACTAATACAATTTAATATAAACAATAAATATATACAATTCGCTCTATAATATATATTTATTATTGTTTGTATTATGATGTTTAAAAATACTAATAATTTGATTAAAATCTGATTAATTATATAAAAACAACAACATGAATTTAGATTCAATTTAACAATACTTAATAATATGCAATTTGACATACTAATATTTGTTCATTTGGGTGAACGATATGAATATTATGTCAATATGGTGTTTAAGAACATGAAAAGATTATTTCTATATAATTATATAATAAATTTATCATACTAAATTAGAGCTTTGAAAAGCAATCAAATTTAATAATAACTCACTGTTGGAGTTAGACGTCTGCGGAAGCACGCGAACATCACAAGGAAGAAGAAGAAGCTTGGAGCACAAACACACAATACTAAATGTATTACTAGAGAATGGACAAAGATAAGTAGCCCATTAGGGCAATAGGCGTATATACAAGCCGGGGGAAAGAATCTCCTAAAGATGGAAAAAAGTGCCTCGGTGGTCCTAGTGTGTTCACACACATCACTACCAAAATATATCAACAAATCCCCCTTGGGAGTGATGCGGTGAACAAGGAGCTGGCACTCATGTATAAGGAAGTGCCAAGCTATGTGGAAATCACTCCACAAAAGGAAGTAAGCCCAAAGCTTTGCGGAAAGCTTCAAACTTCTCCCTAGGCAGAGCCTTCGTAAAGAGGTCTACAATGTTCTCCTGTGTGGGCACATATGCCAAGCTGATCTCCCCAGCAGAGAACCTCTCCCTGACATAGTGATAGTGCACCTCAATGTGCTTAGTGCGAGCCTGGAACACAGGGTTCCTCGCAACTGCCAATGCGCTCTGAGTGTCAATGAAGATGGTGGTGGCAGATGACTGGCCAACACCCAAATCAGCCATAAGGCATCTGAGCCCCACACACTCAACACTCGCTGTGAAAGCTACCCTATACTCAGCCTCACAACTGGAAGTGGCCACAGTAGGCTGCTTCTTGCTCAACCAAGATATACATGAGCTATCAAGCATGAATCAAAAAACACTAGTGGACAAACACGTGTCATAGCAACCAGCCCAATCTGAGTCATAAAAAGCATGCAAATCTGGCGGTAGTGATCCCCCCTTGGGATAAAACAACCCAAGTAGCTGAGTACCACTTAAGTAGCGAAAGATGTGCTTAACCGCCTTCCAATGTGTGACTCTTGGGCAATGCATAAACCTGCTCATCTGTGAGACAACAAACTGAATATCTGGCCGAGTAGTGCATAAGTAAATCAAGCATCCAATAGCCTTCTTATAGAGAACAACATCAAATGCATTTCCAGCATCATGAAGACTCAATCATAAACTTGCCTCCATAGGAGTGGAAATAGGCTTACAGTCTTCAAGGCCAAAACGCTGCAATAATGTGTCAATATATTTCGTTTGACACAAAGCCATTCCACCGTCAACTTGCATAAACTGAATGCCCAAATAGTGATGCAAATGCCCCAAATCACACATCTCAAATGAGGCATGCAAATCAGCCTTGGAATCAGCAATATTCTTCTCAATTGGACCAGTGAGAAGCATGTCATCATCATAGACAACAATGATCAGAAGCACATTTTTAGCACGCTTAACATATAAGGTGCTTTCAGTTGGACTTTTCTCAAAACCATGTGCAACCAGATAGGCATGTATCTTCTCATACCAAGCACGTGGTACTTGCTTTAAACCATATAATGCCTTGTTTAACCTGCACACCTGGTTTTCATGCCCTTTCTACACAAAGCCACGGGGCTGAAAAACATACACTTCTTGATGCAAGTCACCATTCAGAAATGTTGTTTTAATGTCCAAGTGATGTACATTCCAACCATGATGGGCTGCAAGTGCACAAATGCTCCGAACAGTAGTCATACGGCATGTAGGTGCAAAGGTCTCATCAATATCAATGCCTCTTTCCTGTGCATAACCCTTTGCAACAAGCCTAGCCTTATACTTGTCAACTGTACCATCAAGTTTACGCTTGAGCTTGTATTCCCACTTAGTGCCAATGGCCTTCTTGCCAGGAGGCAAGTCACATAAAGACCATGTACCATTCTTCATTATAGCATCATAGCAGCCATCCAATTTTCTGAATTCTATGCTTCATCAAAAGAAACAGGCTCATTCTCATCATAGAGACTAGACGCAGCCATAACATAGAAATCTGATGCAAAGGAGGCACTATGAGAACCTGAACGAGTACGATATGACAAAGGTGCATCTATATTGCTGTCACGCAAAGTCTGCACCAGCCATTTTGGCATAGTTTTTGCTTGCTCAATATCAGCTCTCTCATCAATAAGTGCATCATGTAAATCTGCATCAGAAATGGAATGATCTGCATCATCATATGAAACCTGCAAAGGCAGAGAAGTTGCCTCATTAGGATCAGCACTACACTGCCCACCTATAAAAAGAGGCATTAAAGTATCATACATGTCTTTGGAGCTAACAGATGTCTCCTTAGTACATGAAAGCAATGGCTGAATAGCATCTTCCACAAAGACAACATCACGGCTAACCAGAATGCGTTTAGTCTATGGATGATAGAGACGATAGCCTTTACTTTCAGAACTCTACCCAACAAAAATACATTTTAGTGCCTTATCATCCAATTTTTTGCGATGTTTTTCAGGCACTAGTGCATATGCCAAACAACAAAAAACACGCAGATGAGCAACACATGGCTTGTGGTCATGCCAAGCCTCATATGGAGTGATAGACTATAGTGCTTTAGTGGGACACGTGTTCAGTACATATGTTGCACACATGAGAGCCTCAAGCCAGAAACTATGTGGTAAAGCCTAACTTTTGACCATGCACCTTGCCATCTCCATGAGTGACCTGTTCTTTCGTTCAACAACTCCATTCTGCTGAGGTATATAAGGCACTGTACACTGGTGTTTTATCCCATGTTCTACCAGAAATGCATTAAAATCAGAAGACATATATTCCCCCCCTCGATCAGAACGGAGGGTGCCCATTTTACATGCTGACAGATTTTCAGCCAAAACCAAAAACTATTTAAAGCACATGAACACTTTGGACTTTGCTTTGAGTGGACATACCCATGCATGCTTGGAAAAATCATCAATGAAAGTCACGAAGTAAAGGTAATTTCCAAAAGAGGGTGTCTGCATAGGACCACAAACATCACTATGTACAAGCTTCAATTTTTGTGTAGCCCGAACTGAACTATCTTTTGGAAAGGAGGAATGCTGCATTTTGCCCAAAATACAGCCTTCACAAACATGTTTTCCAGGTGCCTCAAGTTTGGGCAAAGAGGACACCATTTCAGATTTCTGTAGGGATAGCAAACTAGCAAAATTCAGATGACCAAAGCGTGCATACCAAAGCTTTGCATCTGACATAGCCTGAGAATCATTTACTGCACATGACAAATCATTTTCACATCTTTCATAGTCTATGAGCTTATACAACCCACGACATAAACTGCCAGAAGCAATAATCACATCGCCATTTGACAGATCATGAACTGTACACCTGTCATCAACAAACTTCACAACCAAGCCAATCTTGGCTAATGCAGAAACTGATAACAGGTTCTTTTTGATCCCTCGCACAAATAAAGCATCTGACAAAGTGAAAGAAATATCATCAGCAATAGTCAAAATGATCTTACCAACTCCCATAACAGGATAAGAGGAGTTGTTGGCGCATGTAACAGTATTCCCTGTAGGGGCAGGCTCGAGTGAGGAGAAGAAACTGCGCTGCGAGGTAATATGTTTGGTTGCCCCATTGTCAAAATACCAAACATCTGAGTCTACTGCAAACATGCACTGATCATGAGAAGATGGGTCAAAACTGCAGACAGTAGTAAACGCCCATTCTTCTTCCTGCACAAGATTTGCAGACTCTGTTTTCGGTGTAGAGACCTCTGCAACAACCATTCTAGCCTCTTTCTTCTTTGCCTCTTTAGCAGCCAGTTTTGGACAATTCGTTATGATATGATCATTCCCTTTACAGTACTTACAAAACAATTTCTGCTTTTCTGATTTCTTCTCATCTTTATCTTCCTTCTTCGAATATGCAAAATTAGCAGATTTCTGCTTACTAATTGAAGAGCTCCATTTTCCTTTGCGCTTCTGACTAGCCAGGAAAGCTTGATCTGCAACTCGCATAATGGACCTGTTTTGCCTGGACTGATCTTCCTGCAACAGAATAGATACTTACTCCTCAAATGATAAGGCATTTGGATTGCCTTTCATCATCAACTGAAGAGTAGAAGCAAAACTTTGATATGAATCAGGAAGACCATTCAGAACGGTCTGCACAAGTGAGCTATGTGGTATAACCTCATCAGAAGAAATCAATTGTTCCTTCAAGTCTTTGATCTTCATTAGGAAACTGTCCATAGAATCACCTTCATTCATGTGCTCACTCTCCAACTGTTTTCGGAGGTAAGCAACACGAGCCTCATTCTTAGCTTGGTACAATGTGGTAAGTGTATCCCAAACATCCTTAGCTGTTCTACAAGAACGAATATGAGGAGTAATGGCACATTTGACAGACAAAGCTATCAATGCATGTGCCTGGGCATCTCTACCATCCCAACAAATCTGCTCTGCAGTAGCTATAGCAGAAACAACAGCACGAATAGGAATCTGCATAATATCATCTTCGACATCATCTTCATCAGCTCTAGAACCTGTATTCGTAGTACCTATTGTTACAGGTGTAATAGGACGTCTTTCAACACCCTGCACAATGTTCCATAATCCTTTTGCAACCAATACATGTTGCATCATATAAGCCCATAATGGTTAGTTGGTACCATCCAACTTATCCTCAACAGCCAACATACAGAATACATCATTGCTTTCAGCCATGGCCGATGACTAAAATACCTTGATGCAAAAAATTGACTGTATCTCAAAAAGTTGAACGGAACTGGCAGATGCTTATATTGGCTAAGAGAAAGATGTATATACCTTTGGCACAAAAAGATAAAATAGCCTGCACAAGCACTACGATAGTGCGTTCGGAG